>CM076576.1:458660617-458773347 GCA_034641835.2 Pinus albicaulis | reverse complement strand
TGCTTCTTCCTCTTCAGCCTTTGTTGTGTAACCAGCTCCAAAAAGAGAAGAAAAGAGATATTCACGCCTTAGAAATAAGCCACTTCGAGGGGGCAACCTCCAATACATTACATGAATGAACAATTCTTGGATGATTCAATTTACAAAACCTCCTTTCTATATATAGGAGTCCATGGGGCCATAATGTAATCCTAGTGGGCCACAATGTAATCCTAGCCGACCTAACAATAATAATTTAAGGGCACAATAATAGCAAAATGGTGGTTACAAGGGTACAATAATAACAATAAGGGCGTTACACTAACAAAAATAAGGGACTATACTAGTAATATAGGGACCTAACATGCCCCTCTCCTTCAAAAAAGTGTTGTCCTCAACACTTGAGTAGCTCGGGGTGCTTCTGTATAAAATTCTCATCCTCCCATGTAGAATCTTCAGTGGGTAAGTTCTTCCACTTGATGAGATACTCTGAAATTGATCGATTCCGTAATTTTCGAGTTCTTGTTTCTGTGACCGCTTCAGGTTCCAATATCATTTTTCCTTCCTCATCAAGTTCTGGAAATATTGTTTGAACTCGAAGATTTTCACCTATAACCTTCTTTAAGCATGAAACATGGAAAACTGGATGTACTCGTGAAGAAGCAGGAAGCTCCAATTTGTATGCCATAGTGCCAATCTTTTGCAACACCTTGTAAGGACCATAGTATTTTGGCGATAATTTATTATCCTTCTTAGCTTGTTTGAGGGAAATTTGTTTATATGGTTGTAGCCGTAAAAATACCCAATCTCCTACATCAAAAATTCTCTCGCTGCGATGTTGATCTGCCTGTTGTTTCATTCGATTTTGTGCCAAATTCAGGTTATCCTTTAAGAGTTGGAGAACTTCTTGCTGATGCTCGATGTGATCTTCCACTGCTTGAACCTTCGAATTTTCCCTTAAAGATGATGTGATCGATAGTGGATGATATCCATAAAGTGCCATAAATGGGGTCATTTTTGCTGCAGTATGGAAGGAAGTGTTATACCACCATTCAGCGAGAGGTAACCACTTGACCCATTGTGTTTGTTTATCAGATACAAAACAACGAAGATATCCTTCCAAACATTTATTTACTGTCTCTGTTTGACCATCAGATTGAGGATGATAAGATGAGCTATGAGCTAATTGAGTACCCAAACAAGAAAATAACTCCGTCCAAAAATTTCCCGTAAAAATGGGATCTCTGTCGCTCACAATAACCCTTGGGCTTCCATGTAGCTTTTGAATTCCGTCCACAAATGTAGTAGCAACTGTACTTGCTTTAAATGGATGAGATAATGCACAAAAGTGTGCATACTTGGTAAGTCTATCAACTACCACCATGATGACATTATTTCCTTCGGACTTAGGTAAACCCGTGATAAAATCCATTGAAATCTCCTCCCAACGTTGACTTGGAATGGATAAAGGTTGTAGAAGTCCCGGGGTCTTAATTGTCTCCACTTTATTCTGCTGGCAAACCAAACATTCCGCCACAAACTTTTGAATACCAGATTTAAGGCCATCCCAAAAAAATTCTTTCTTCACCCTGTGGTAAGTTTTTAAAAATCCTGAGTGTCCTCCTAAAGGAGAAGTGTGCAATTCCAGAAGAATCTTTGTTTTAGTTGGGAATTCTTACAAAGATATAAGCGATCTTTGTACCATAAGGAATCATTTTTCCAACTAAATGTATCAGATGTACTAGGATCTTGCTGCAACTTTTGAATGAGTGTCCATACATCTTTGTCCTTCTTCCATTCATCTTTTGCTTCGGTTATCCAATCTGGTTGGATAATAGAAATGGCACAAAGAAATGCTTCCACCTCTTCATTCTTTCTTCAGAGTGCATCTGCAACAACATTAAGCTTTCCTTTTTTGTAGATTATTTCAAAGTCATAACCCAACATCTTTGTGACCCATTTTTGCTGCTCTTCCGAAGATAGTCTTTGTTCCAAAAAGTGTTTAAGACTATCATGATCAGTTTTTACCTTGAAGTGTCTTCCCATTAGGTAAGTTCGCCATTTCTTTAGTGCATGCAGTATGGCTAACATTTCCTTCTCATAAATAGGTTTCTATAAATACTTTCATTTGATTGGACGACTTTCAAAAGCAATGGGTCTTCCTTCTTGCATTAAAACAACACCAATTCCATTTCCTGAGGCATCACATTCCACAATAAAGGTTTTTGTGAAGTCCGGCGTAGCTAAGACTGGTGCTAGGCACATTGCCTCTTTAAGATGTTCAAAGGCCTTAGTTGCTTCAGGAGTCCATGAAAATGCATATTTCTTCAATAATGTTGTTAGAGGTGCTGCTATTCTCCCATAATTCTTAACAAACTTGCGATAATACCCCGTTAACCCGAGAAATCCTCGCAACTGCTTTATGGTTGTGGGGACTTTCCATTCCTTAATGGCTTTAATTTTGTTAGGGTCTACTTTAACACCCTCGTGAGATATAATATGACCCAGATATTCCACCTCTTGTACTCCAAAGAAACATTTGGATGTTTTTGCATATAATTGTTTCTCCTGCAATAGTTTGAGCACCCTGTCAACATGTCTAACATGATCCTTCCAAGACCTGCTGTAGATTAGTATATCATCAAAAAATACTAGCACAAATTTTCTAAGGAAGGGTTTGAAAATGGAATTCATCAACCCTTGAAATGTAGAAGGCGCATTGGTAAGACCAAAAGGCATGACCAAAAATTCATAATGACCCTCATGAGTTCGAAATGTTGTTTTTGGAATATCTTCAGTCTTCATTCTAATTTGATGATATCCTGAACGAAGATCCAACTTGGTAAAATAAATTGCTCCAAGTAATTCATCCAATAATTCATCAATCACAGGAATGGGAAATTTATCTTTAATGGTGAGCTTATTGAGCTCCCTATAATCCGGACACATTCGCCATGATCCATCCTTCTTGTGTACCAATACTACAGGAGCAGAGAAAGAACTTTGACTAGGTTGAATTATACCTGACTCTAACATTTCTGCAATCATACGTTCAATTTCACTCTTTTGGAAGTAAGGATATCTATAAGGCCTGATGTTTGGAGGAACACTTCCTGGAATCTTCTTGTGTACCAATACCACAGGAGCAGAGAAAGAACTTTGACTAGGTTGAATTATACCCGCCTCTAACATTTCTGCAATCATACGTTCAATTTCGCTCTTTTGGAAGTAAGGATATCTATAAGGCCTGATGTTTGGAGGAACACTTCCTGAATCAAATGAATAGCATGATCATGATCACGAATAGGTGGGAGTCCTTTGGGAGTTTCAAACACCTTGGAATGATTGTCCAAGACTTGTTGGAGATCTGCAGAAATAGATGATTTTGATGTTGGAACTTCTAGTGAGCATAATTGTGCAATTACACCTCGTTGTTCTTTCTTTAGAAGATTTGTCATGCCATTAGAGCTTATTATCCTTCCTGGCTTCCCTTCAATACCCCGTAGTTCGACTTCCTTTCCTTCTGAAAAGAATTTCAAGAAAAGTTCTTGAAAATTAAAAGCTACTGTCCCCAAAGATTGTAACCATTGTACTCCTAGTACAACATCAGCACCTCCCATAGGAATGGAAAGCATTGGACTAGTCAATACATATTCCCCCATGGTTAGCTTGATATTATGGCATTTTCCAGAGCAATTTATAGTTCCCCCATTTGCAACCATCACTTGACATTCTGGTGCTGGGTATAGGAAACAATTTAATTCCTTGGCTACCTTATAATGAATAAAATTATGGGTGCTACCCGAATCAATCAACACTATTACCCTTTTCTTCTTGATATGTCCTTCTATCTTGAGAGTTTGAGGAGTGGTAATTCCTGCCAGTGCATTACACGATATGGTCGGATTCATTTCTTCCTCTTCTAGGGCTGGTTCCCGGTGTATATCCTCTTCTTGTTCATTTTCTTCTTCCTCTTCACAATCTATGTAAAATAATTTCTTCTCAGCACACTTATGACCTTTAGTGTATTTGCTATCACAACCGTAGCAAAGCCCTTTTGCTCTTTTTTCTTCCAATTGTTGTGGTGTCAACCTTGTAGGTTGTGGAAATCTAGATGTAGCCACACTTCCTTCTTTATAGAATTGAGTAGTAGACTTCCTTGTTGCCATAATTTTACATTCAACTTTTCTTGCCAACCCGAATGCCTTCTCTAATGAATCAGGTTCCAGAACACGAACTTCATGTTGAATGTTATCCTTTAAACTGCCTAAGAAGAGATCAATCCTGTGGTCCTCTGAAATATCAGTTACCCTTATACTCAATTTTTGGAAGTCCACAATGTGCTGCCCCACTAAACCCTTTTGTTTGAGATTTATCAATTGGGTAAAGAAGGTGTTGCTCTTTGTATCCTCATAATGTGCTATCATTTCCTCCGTAAAAATTGACCAAGTGACACTTTTTTTACGGGAACAAAGCCATCGATACCATACAAATGTATTTTGTTCTAAATGTAAAGTTGCAATGCGTACCTTTTGTGTGTTTTGCACGTTATGGAGATCAAAATATTGCTCCATCCGTAGTATCCATGTTACAGGATCCTTTCCATCAAACTTCCTCATATCCATTTTTGGAATATGGTGGTTCTTCCCACCAACATTCGAGTTTATGAAATCACGATTAACATTTATTTTGTTCTCATCATGAGGTTCTTCTCCTATATTTCCGCCATTAGGAATCATTTCTGGTTTTAAGCTTGTCATCAAGCCTTCCATGCATGCTTTTAGATCATTCTTCAGGTTTTCTATGTTGTCTTTTATGTCATCCATCTTAGCTTCCATGCCCACTTCCATGCCATCCATCTTAGCTTGCACACCATCCATTTTAGCTTCCACGCCTTTCTTCAAACCTTCCATCTTTACTTCCATGCCATCCATCTTAGCTTCCATGCCTTTCTTCAAACCATCCATCTTCACTTCCACACCTTTCTTCAAAACTTCCATTTCATTTTTTGCTGCTCTTTGCTAGAGTGAAATTTGTTGCACTTGTTCTTGTAATTTTGATAGATCATGTTGCAATTCTTCATCTTCATGAGTCATGGTAGAGCCTTCTGAAGGCTTGATGGGTGTTGAATTATTTTTAGGGGCCATTTTAGAATCCAATATTGATATATATTCTACAAGATGCCCTTGGAATCAATTCAACTTGATTCTTCAAACAAGACTTATGCAATTCGGAAAAAAAAATACACACCTTTTACTAGCTTTTAGGAGCTCGATATTGAAATTGAATTATCTCTATAGTTGAAAATCTTCGATATCTGAAATTAAGTTCTGTAGTATATCTCTGAAGCTTCTTTCAAATGCCACAGGTCTGACCTGATTTGGATTCTCCAAGACAAAGTTGTGTCCAATCTCCCACAATGACCTAATTCTGGACTGGTTTAGTAGAGCGAACTTGTACGACTTGCCACGTGTCACTGTTTTGTCTTTTGTCTCTGAAATTGATAGCCAAAAAACTTCAGTCTGTGTACTTGCGACCACTTTTTACGGCACTTCAATCCAATGCCCAGAGAGAGAGTTATTGAAGTTTTCCCACGATCACCTCTTTGAGATGAAATTCAGGAGCCTGAAAAAGCACTACCTTCCACAGATCATATCTCCAAAAATATTGCGAACCAAGCTCTGAAATTTTTTGACGAAATTTCCTCAGGATTTCAGCTTTGCACCATATGAATTTCAGACTCTGAACCTTCGTACAACAAACTTTATAGCGCAAATGCCACGATGACCTGTTTATGAGCCTGAAAAGATACCTAATGTCCATAGATGATATCTCCTCAAATATTGCGAACCAAGATCTGAAATTTTTAGAAAACCTTTCTCAATATTTCATCTTCGCACCCTAGAAATTTCAGCTTCTGAAGCTTCGTAGAAAAAAAGTTATAGCGAAAATTCCACGATGGCCTGTTTGGAGCAACGAAACCCTAGAATCCCAAAGCTCCGATACCAAATGTTGTGTAACCAGCTTCAAAAATAGAAGAAAAGAGATATAAACGCCTTAGAAATAAGCCACTTCGAGGGGGAAACCTCCAATACATTACATAAATTCACAATTCTTGGATGATACAAATGAACAAACCCTCCTTCTATATATAGGAGTCCATGGGGCCACAATATAATCCTAGTGGGGCCACAATGTAATCCTAGCCAACCTAACAATAATAATGTAAGGGCACAATAATAACAATATGGGGGTTACAGGGGTATAATAATAACAATAAGGGGGGCTACACTAACATAATAAGGGGCTACACTATTAATATAGGGGCTTAACAAATTCTAGCAAACACAGCGGTGACCCTAGTAGCACTATCACCTCAACTAATGCTCTTGATAAAACCATTTTAAATGTTGTCCATAATAAAAACCAGCAAGCTGATTTTGTTGATAAAACAGTGACTAAAAAGGTTGAATTAAAAACTTCCAAAAATTTCAAGGAGGTGTTCCTCTTTTCTATGTCAGTCTAAAAATCCATGATAAGGTTTTGCACAATGCCATGCTTGACTCAGGAGCTTCCCATAACCTTATGCCTAAAGTATTAATGGAAATACTAGGCCTTGAAATAACTATACCTTACAAATATTTATACTCTTTTGATTCGAGCAGAGTTAAATGTCTAGGCATTATCAAGATCTATGTGTAAACTTAGCACAAATCCCAGTCAAAATCTTAGTGATGGACATAGTAGTGGCTGATATACCTCCAAAATATAGCATGCTCCTTTCAAGATCTTGGGGTGCTAAGCTTCAAGGCACTATGCAAATGGATATGACTTATGCCACCATCCCTATTTTCAGTCAACCTAGAAGACTATATAGGGAAACACACATGAAATACATGGTGAGTAGTCAAGAGAGGCCAGATAACTCCCCTCTTTATTATATACATACAGACCTTGACTCATTCATTCTTTACAGTGATGAAATTCCTAATGAGAAAGGGTTAGAATATGGGATATTAGCCAACATAGTGGCAGCCATAGAAGAAGAGGAAAAGAAGGAGGAGTTACATAAATAGTTTTCTAATTTAGAAAATCACAGCAAACACAATGGAGGTGATAAGCAACAAGGAAACCATCAACCTAGTGCTAAGCATGACAATCAAAGAGAAAATCCTCAAAAAAATGAAGACCTTGAGGAACAAGACAAAACTAAACATAGTGCAAACCCTGAAGAAAAACTCAGTGGCAGCTATGAAAAACAAACCAAAGTGGATAGAGATGAAATTAATGATAAATATGAAGCTATTCCCCTTTGGAGTATGATTTTTGATGGGTCTTGTAGCAAGACTGGTGCAGGAGCAAGCATATGGGTGCATAACACGAAGAATAACCATGCTGGAGGTCATTCATACAGACTAAATTTCCAGTGCACTAATAACATAACAGAGTATGAAGCACTCCTCTTAGGACTACATTTACTGAAAAAATTAGGAGCCAAGAGGATAACTGTCCATGGAGATTCAGAACTGATAATGAGGCAAATAAATGGAGAATACAGTGCCAAACATCCAAGACTAAGAGCCTATAGGGATGATGCCATGGACCTCCTAAAAACGTTTGCAGAGTTTGAACTCACCTTTGTCCCTAGAAACCAAAATATTCTTGCCAATGGTTTAGCATTTGCTGCTAGTACATGTCTAAAACCTTATGAAAGAAAACAATACAAATTCCAAGTCAAATGAAGACCAGAAGTCCCTGATAATGAAATATACTGGAAGGTTTTTGAAGGATATAAACAAATAGAGGAATTCCTGTAGTCCAGAAATGAGTTTGAAGTGCCAAATTCAGACTTAGAGTATGAAGAAGACTATCCTATCGAGGAACAATCTTGCCAAGAAGAACCTCCTAAAACTGTTGATATAAATCTATTAACCAAAGGATTTAAACATAAAACAGAAATATGCACTGATTTATAAAAAGAAGATATAGAAGTGCTGCAGTCTAACAATGAAAACTTGCCAAAAGGACTAGTGCCTCTAGAAGAATTGTTTGACTTTAATGATTTTTCCAAAAAGTAAAAAATAGAGCCCACTGAAACTGATGTTGACGAATGTAACATAGGTAGTAAAGAAAGGCCTAAAATGATCAAATTATACAAAGCACTACTAGCTCACATAAAACTGAAATATCTTGAGCTGTTTAGAGAATTTTCTAATGTGTTTGCTTGGAGTTATGAAGATTTAAAATCATGAATTATTTTATGATGAATTATTTCTGTAATTTAGGGATTTGTGGCTACCCAACCACCTGACGGATAGGCAGCCACTCAACCTTCCCCTTCTGGTTCCTTCGATTACCAGATTCTCATGATGAACTCTGCTTAACCTTTACTTGTCCACCTTAACCTTCAAACTCGGTCTCGTCAGTACCCCAAGCCTCCCACTCCGTTTGTTCCCGTGTCATCTTCTTCAAGTTCTATAGATCCTGTTTAGACATCTAATGGTCCCTTACATATCCTTCAGCCCAAATTTAAGGTTCACACCAAGATTCCTAAGGGCCCATTATGCTGAAATGCTACTTCTGGTCGAGCTGCACATTCGTATAGCATAGTAGATGATTTGGCGCACTCTCCTGCTACCATTTCAACACTGGAACTCCTCCACTCGTGTCCTTCTCAAAAGAAGGCTCTACTATTCGCCATGGGCGTTGTATATCCTGTTGATGACCAATTGATTGCTTTTGATGCTCATCAATCAGAACATCCTCCCCTTCCTACTTCCGTAGCTTTCCAAAATCTGGAACACTCACGTTTCTCAATGTATTATTGATGAGGGAGCATCCACCTATGTGATGTCTACTTCGGTTTGGAAACAACTCGGATCTCCTGAGCTGGCCCCTTCCACAATCACCCTTCGTACATGGGACGGCCATGCCTCCCAGCCCATTGGCCTATTCTGTAATTGTCCTATCACTCTTGTGGAAAAGACTGTTGGCATTGACGTTGAAGTCATCGATGCCCCTCTTGATTATAACATTCTTTTGGGGTGTAGCGACACCTATGCCATGTCTGCTGTCCCATCCGCGGTGCACCGCAAGATTTTTTTTCCGTCATAATGGAAAGATAGTCACCATTGACTAGTTGACATATCATGAGCCAAAATATCATACCTCCCCTGATTTGACCATCTCTTCTGTAGCCAATAAGAAAAATATTGATTATTTGACCAAAGTCTCCCCTGGCATCTACAAAGACTCCTCCTTGCTTGGAACTTTCCCTAGTATCCCTCCTCCTCCTGTCTCTGATCCTATTGGCCACCTATAAAATTTGTTCTATCAAAAGGTGGCCAAAACATTGTTGGAGCCTTCAAGAAACAGTTTTTACACACAATGTTATCTATTGAAGCCTCTTGAAGACATCATCTCCTCTGTTTCAAATTTTTCATTACTATTCCCATTTCAAAGCTCAGAAAATTCTGCTGATTTCAAAGAGAAAGACTGCTGCAAAAAGTCCATTTTCCTTTTCCCTCCATCTCAAAACTAACCTTCATTTTTCTTCCTCTTTCTTCATAAAATTCCTCTACATTTGCTTTGTTTCATTTCCTCCTTCATAAAAAACCACCTTGCATAGTTTAAAACGCATTTTTTAAACTATATCAAAACTCTCAAAACCCTTGGAAAGCATTGAAAACTTCATAAAAATCACATTTTTTATATTATGGATTCAAGCCCTCTTGGGCTAGGTCCTTAACCATTTCCACTACATACGCCTTGATGTTGGAACCAAGCACTAGCCATCCAAGCGCTTATCGCATTGCTCGACGCTGATTAGCCCTATGCATAAGCCCCTAGCCATATTATCTTCCATAAACCCACAGCCTCGCAGACAGGCGCCGAACCGTATTGCAAATATTTTTCCACCCCAAAGTTTAAACCTTTGTTATAAATGATTTTTCTGGTTTTTAATGCGTTTTGTCGTTTTATTAAAAACAAAAACCAGGCGGGATTCATCGCACCGCTTTTGCAAGGGCGGCAGTTTTTTTCGTTTGGTAGCGATTCCATTCAACGACTGACACGTGGCCTCGAGCACTATTGGAAAACCACCGCTCATCACACGTTAAAGTTCGACTATGGACCTGGCGTGATATTGATGTGCGTCGTCCGATCTGAGGTCACTCATCGAATGGTGATCGTGCTTAGAAGAAGCCCGACAGTTAACCACAGGTACGGTGCAGTCATAAAAGAATCTCCGCCGTCGATCTGATCTGCAGATCAACGGCCCATAATCCATCACCCCAGTCTCTAGCACCACATCAGCATCCACACAACATCATCAGATTGGAACGGGTTTCCATTGGTTCCTCTCACAATCAGCAAATGCGGACCCAGGAAAATTATTCAGCATGGTTTTATTTAAAAGGTTTGAAGTCCGGGTGTGTTTTATAAGGTTTTTGACATATGATCTCCACCGTTGATCTTGTGAGCTGGTCTCATCCGACGGCCCACGATCGTCCCGAAACCCACACACCGTTTTTAACCATTTACACCGAAACAAAGGTTTTTTAATCCATTTTCTCCATTTTTCCAAAAAAGACTTATCTGCTTTGACTTTTCGCCTCCGCTCTTGACCGTCGATCTTTGCACAATCAACAATTCTGATTTAATTCCTCCTCCATTTCCATTTGACCCCTTCCAATAAATCTCGATCGTTGGATGAGGCCATCCAACGGCCACGCTCACTCCACGTGCCTTCTAAAGAAGTAAACCTATACATGTATGATTTTATAAATGTTTTTCGTATTTTGCAGGGTTTAAAGGTTTTCTCCGCTATATCTGAAGAAAATTCAAAGGCAGAGGGTGATGATCCTCCCGCCTTCGATTCACCAGAGAAAATCATTCACAGGGTTTAAAATTCATGTTTCATCAGTATTTCATAAGGCATTGATGCCATATCACCCCTGTGCAGCCCTCCATACCAGAAAAACACAGTAAATCAAGCACCAATCAAAGAGTACCACTGTGGAAGACAGAATACACCAGAAACAGGAGATTGAAGACCTAAAACACATATCTCAAGTAAATTAAAGGTGTTTTAGGAGAAGACGAAGACATCTGTCAAGCCGAGAAAGCCTCCACCGCTACAAGCAGAGGCCAATCAAACTCTCTCCAACTCTTATAGACACCTGCAATTTCACAAGAATCAAAGAAGTTTTAATCACTACCAGAACAAGAGATGTTGCCTAAAGACAAGTGAACAATTAATGCAAATCGAAGATCTTATCCCTAAATTGTCGGAAAAAACTATTTTTAAAGATTAAGAATAGCCCAGAAGCGGATCCTTTTCAATATTTAGACCTAAAAAGGCAGAAACAGAGTTATGAAGGAGAATTATAAATGATTACATTCTCGCATTATGCCTTGCCTGGTTCCCAAAGGCCAGGAGTTGCACTGGTTACATAATTAATGATACTTGACCCTGGGAAATCCTCCCACCCCCTCATTCTTCTATAAATACTTCTGTAAAATATGAGAAAACATTGGTGTCTAGACATCTGACTGTATGTAATAGTTCTCTGAAGTTATTGATGCCCTGTGTGCAATTTGAAGATACATAACCTGATATGAGAAGTTTGAAGTTGTAGAGATCCACCGAGCTTGCTGATTGTAACTGGTTTGAACATCAAATACAAGCTGCTGATTCATGGGATCCTGATTTGTGTTAATGGTGATGTGTTCCTCACTGTCAATTGTTATTTTCTTTAGTGTTTTCACTCTATTCACTTTCTCTGATAAGGAACAGCAAACATAGAGCTAGGACTTACTCTCAACAGTACCCTATTATTACTGAAAGTTTTATTTTCTATGTTTTCTTCATTTGAAAGTTCTCTTGAAAGAGTATATTAAAGCAGGTTGGTTTCAAAGAACTTTACTGATCTAGATTTCTCTTTGTGATGATTATTTGCGTTTTCCTTTAGAATATGCTGAAAGCGGGTTGGTTTCAAAGCAATCATCTGATCTTAAGCTATTCTAATTGTTTTAAAAAATGTTTTTTAACTGAAATTAATTCAATGCAGGGTAGTTTAAAAGCACTTACCTAATATCAGAATACTTTTGTGTTTTGTTTCTCTAAGTACATGCCAAAGAAAGATAGTTTTAAAGCACTTACTTGATCTCAGGCTGTTCACTATTCTTCATTTGTGTTCTCCATTTCCTATCTATTTCATTCCATACAATAAACTTAAGATATCCTTTGACATAAGTGACCTGCCCCATGGATCCTTCTTGAAACTTGTTGTCCAATTAAAATCCTCCTATGACTCCATAGCCCAATGGGTTAAGCTGTTTTTTTCCCTTTCTATCAGTCGAATCATTCCTTCATTTGCATACATCTTCACCCTTTATTATGAACTGCCTTCACCTTCATCATGTATTTTCCCAACCAAAACAAACAAAACAAACCCATGCTCTTCATAACTAGCCTAATATCACATTTTAGGTTTTAAAGATCATATATTTAAACTCATTCATAGAGAGATCCCTCTCTGGATTCAGGATGGCTAGATCTTTGAATCCCAAAGTGGTTTGATTTTGTGTTATCTTTTGGTTTTTGTCAATGGCCAAAACATAGGAACCCCAATGTAATGGCAACTCCATTGGGGAATCTCAATTGAATTTTCACCTTGGGTTCCCTTAAAAGCTTCATAAAACATTGTGAGTAGAAAGTAGCCTTTTCAAGCAATACCAAAGAATGGTAATCATGATGAAACTTGTTTGAGTCAGTGATAAACTAGGCAAACCCTAGGATTATCATAAGACTTTATCTAACCTTGAAAAATCAGCTAGCTTAGCCATAAGAGTAGACTGTCTTTGTCTCATAACCATAGCTAAGTTTTGAAACAAAGTTAGCATATTCTTAACAACCACTAGAACTTTAAAAATCTAAAAATAGTTCACATTGGTATTCAATAAAACATGGTAGTGGACCATAACACCTTTTACCCCCAAAAGAGCTAAAAACTTCCACTTGGTGACTCCACTGGGAGGACCCGTAATCATTATAAAACCATTCAAACTCAGTAAGAGGGATTTAGGATTAAAGTTCTCTTAGCAAAAGATCAGTTAAACCGCTCACATATTTTCATATATGGTTAACACTTTTCTTGTTTAGTTAGGTCTAAAAAACACAGCATAGTGGCTTCTAGAAATACTCACACTAGAGCCTATCCTGACCCTGATCCACCTGAGATAGTTGACAATCTAGAAAGTATCCTTAGGAGGTCTCCTAGGATTAAATTATCAACTGTTTTTGGATCACCCTTAAGAGCTAATTCAGTTCCTAAAAATCTTTCAGCTCTACAACAATCACAAGTTGACTTAGTGAATCCCTTTAGAACTAGGTCTCTTGGTGACTTAGGTCAGTTAGATTCTGAGTCTTCACTTTCATCTCCTAAAACAAGTGAACATCCTGGTAGAAGAGAAACAACACCTCCTGATTCACATTTCCTTCAAAAATTAGGTGTCTCTCATGCAAGATCAGCTCAGCAATCTATTCCTGGTCCATCCATTTCTGATCACCCTACATCCACTGTTCAAACCACCCCACCTCAACCCACCTTCCTTCCTGTTAATCCACCTCTTGTAAATCCACATCCACCACATATCATGGCAGCATGGTATGCTTCCTTAGTCCTTCCTGTACCATTAGTCAATCTTCTGCAGGACTATCAGTCTAAAATTCCATTATATGATGCTAGCAATGCTACAACTGCATCACAACATATGGATAAAATGAATGGCTACTTTGACCGAAATGAAATTGATGATGATTCTGTCAAGCTTAGATTATTTGCTCAAAGCTTAGGAGAGGAAGTCATAAAATGGTTTAAAGGCTTAACCCCTCATAGTATCAATGATCTCCAAGCCTTTCATCAGACATTCTTAAACAAATTGGAAGAAAGGAAAACCCTCTCCAAGTCCTTTCAGATTACAAGAACCTCCATAGAGACATGGGGGAAAGTGTACAAGCTTATTGTACCAGATTTAATAGTGTATATAATGAACTTTCCCCAGATCTAAAACCTCCACAAGGCTCAGCTTTAAACAAATTTCCTGAAGGTTTTGACCCTGAGATGGCCTATTAGCTGAGAGAGAGAGATCCTGTAACTCTTGAAGAAATGCAACAAGGTGCTCTTGCTGTAGAAGTAAACTTGATGGAGAAGAGAGCGAGAATGAAAAATGAAAAGAGAGTGTCCTTTAGAGAGGAATCTACACCCTCTACTTCCAACTCAAAAATGGAGAGAATGATGGAGGAAATGATGAAGAAAATGAGCATCCTTGAGAGAGCACAAGCCAGTCAAAACCAAACTGCTCCTCAAAACAAAAACCAGAATCAGAATTTTAGAAGAAACCAACCCCCAAACAGACCTAAGGAAGATGATCAATAGATCACTCCTCCCTTTCATCAAAATTATATAAGTGAGGTTGAGGAAACAGATGAGATAACAGAGGAAGATTATATCAACATGCTGGGGGTAGATAATGATTACTTTTAGATTCATTATGATATAAAACAAGGTCTTCATACCCCTTATGATGACAACAGAGATGATGATGAAAGTTATTTTCAAGACATGGAAAATGTCATCATAAAGTCTCAAAAAGAATATGACCTTAGAAGCAAAACTAGTCAACAAACTCCCAACACCAAAACCTTTGACAAATCTTCACAAAAAAACACTACAACCAAGCCTAAAATTTTCAAACAAAAGGATAAAACAGTGGCTGTAAATTCTAATAAAGGTAGAGAGAAAGGCACCCAAAACAATGAAAAACAGAGTGCGGACATTAGTAGTACTACCACTTCAGCTAGTACTCCTGTTAAGACCATTTTTTCAAATACGAATAGAACAAATCAGCAAGCTGATGTTGCTGATAGATTGGGGCATAGTAAGGTGGAGACAAGTTCTTCAAAGAAACAAATTCCTTTCAGCCTAGAGCAGGAAATTTCAAATATCAGAATCTTGGTTCCCTTGACTGAGTTGGTTGCCCAGAATGTATATAGGACCCAAATTTTGAAGGCTCTAAATATTGAGGATAATAATGACACACTCAGTCTTAATGATGACCAGCCATAGCTCATTTTGGTCCTAATATTGAAGGTATATATCAAGAGGGACCCATTCCTCCCTTTTATGTGAGTTTGAATGTTCATGACAAAATCTTGCATAATGCTATGCATGACTCTGGAGCCTTGCACAACCTTATGCCAAAGGTGATAATGGAAAGGCTAGGACTAGAAATAACCAGACCTTACAAGGATTTATATTCTTTTGATTCTAGCAAAGTGAAGTGCCTTGGCCTAATCAAAGACCTTTGTGTGAGTTTGACCCAAATCCCAGCCAAGTGCATGGTGATGGATGTTGTGGTGGCTGATGTGCCTCCTAAGTATGGCATGTTGTTGTAAAGATCATGGGGTGCCAAGCTGCAAGGTACCATACAGATGGATGGGACATATGCCACTATCCCTGTCTTTAGCCAACTTAGAAGACTATACAAAGAGGAACACATGAGATTCATGGTCAGTAGCTCAGAAAAGCCTGAAAATTCCCCCATTTATTTTGTCCATACAGACCTGGATTTGTTTATATTTTACAATAATGAATCCAAAAAGGAGTCAAAGCCAGAACACAGTGACTTAGATAACCAGTTAGAGGCCCCTAATCTACAAATGATGGCATTTCTAGATATGGAAGAAAACGACAGGGAAACTTCTGAACAGTGCCTTGAAACAACAAACCAGAGTGAACAAAGCCAAGATGGAAAACAATATACTACCCCTCACACTCAACTCCATGAAAACCCTGAGGAACGAGACCCAACACAACATGTTGTGGATCCCAGAATAGAACATAATGATGACCAAGGCAATAGGGATGAAGACGATGTTAGCCCTACAAGAAATCCCTTAGGGTGCATGAACTTTGATGGGTCTTGCACTAAAAAGAGTGTGGGAGCTAGGGTATGGTTGGTCGACACTGAAAAAAATTACTCCGAAAGCCATGCTTTCAGGCTAGATTTCAAATGCACCAACAACATCGCAGAGTATGAGGCTCTCATCCTAGGATTGTGTTTATTAAAAGAACTGGGAGCTAAGAAGATAATTGTTCAGGGAGACTCAGAATTAATCATCAAACAAATAAATTGAGATTATGCCGTTAAGCATCCTATACTAAGGGTATACCGAAATAATGCCATAGATTTCCTGAACATGTTTACAAAATATGAGCTGGTGTTTTTCCCAAGGAGTCAAAACATAATTGAAAACGGGTTGGCCTACGCTGCTAGTTCATGTCAAGAATCACTTGGTGATAAACAGATCATCATTCAAACAAAATATAGACTTGCAGTGCCAGATAATGAAAAATATTGGCAGGTCTTTGAGGGTGACAAGCAGATAGAGAATTTCCTACTTGGCAGGAATGAATTTGAGTTATCTAATTCACATTCTAAATCCGACGAAAATTGCCTCAACAAAGAGTCCCCTGAGGGAGATAAACTATCCAGTTCCGTAAAAATAAAAATGTTAACTAAAAAACTTGGAACTCATACTGAAGAGTACGAGGACGCAGAAAATGAAGACATAGAGGTATTGCTGTCAAAGGACAAGAACATACCTAGGGGGTTAGCACCTTTAGAAGACCTGTTTGATTTTAATGGCGTAGCAAAGAAACCCACTGTATAATACATAGAGTCTGATATTGAGGAATGCAACATAGGCACAAAGGATAAGCCTAAAATGATTAAATTAGCTAGGTCCTTTCCAACAGACATGAAAAAGAAATACATCGACTTATTTAAAGATTTTGTTGATGTGTTTGCCTGGAGCTATGAAGAATTAAAGGCCTACAATACAGAAATCATCTAGCACAAGATCCCATTGAAAGAAAACCAAAAACCCTTTAGGCAAAAACTACATCGAATTAATCCAATACAACTACCTCTAGTAGAAAATGAAATCAAGAAAATGTATGAGGCAGGAATCGTAGTGCATGTGAGGTTTTCAGATTAGGTTTCTAACCTTGTAGCTGTGAGGAAAAATACAGGAGAAATAAGATTGTCTATTTATTTCAAAAACCTTAACAGAGCCTCCCTAAAGGACAATTACCCTTTACCTAAAATGGAACACATCCTACAAAGGGCACTTGGTTCAAAGAGGATTTCTCTGTTAGATGGTTTTTTATGGTATAACCAAGTTTTAGTACTCCCAGAAGACCAACTCGAGATAGCTTTCACCACTCCCTGGGGCACTTTCATGTATGTGAAAATTCCTTTTGGATTAATGAATGTTGGGGCCACTTTCCAGAGGGCCATGGACATTGCATTTTCGGAGGAGATAGGGCACTTCATTATAATTTACCTTAATGACATAACAATTTATTCCAAAATAGATGAAGAGCACCTTAATCATCTAAGAAAGGTCATGGAAAAGTGCAGAAGGTTTGGATTATCTTTAAATCCCAAAAAGACAGTGTTTGGCCTTCAAGAAGGTAAACTCCTCGGCCATATTATATCAAAAAAGGGGATTAAAATAGATCCAAAAAGAGTTGAGGGAATACTACAGATTAGCCAGCCAAGGAACATAAAAGAATGACAGTCCTTTATTGGAAAGATTAACTTCTTGAGAGGTTTATTCCCAACTTAGCAGAGCTCCTTAGAAACATGACTAATATGCTCAAGAAAGAAGTAGGAGTGAAGTGGATTGTAGAAGCCAAAATATCCTTTGAATTGGTAAAACATGCACTCACCCGGGCACCTGTCCTGATCAGCCCTGACTTTTCAAAGGATTTCCCTATCTTTTCCTTTGCCTCAGAGCATACAGTGGCTGCAGTCCTGTTGCAAAAAATTCCAGAGGGACAGGAACAGCCTATTGCTTTTTTCAGCAAGGCTTTAAGGGATGCACCATTGAAATATAACATAATGGAAAAACATGCCTATGCGTTGGTAAAGGCCTTAAAGGACTTCAAGGTGTATATTCTGTATTCCCACATCATTTCCTATGTGCCTAATATAGTGGTAAAAGACATCTTGTCACAAGACCCAGATGGAAAGAGGGGAAAATGGATTGCTGCAATATTAGAGTATGATTTGGAAATCAAACCCACAAAACTCATTAAAGATCAAGGCTTAGCTCAATTAATGGCTGACTCTAATCTACAAGCCCTTGACATTAACATGGTAGATGCCTTGGATGAATAGGAAGAATTACCTGCTCCCACTATCGAAGAGCGGTTTCAAAGTTCACCTTGGTACACTGACATCTTGTATGTGCTTACAAATCTTAATGCTCCTCCTGATTTATCAAAAACAAAGGCAAGGTTTTTAAAGTTGAAAGCTAGGAACTATTGTATTTTAAATAAATGTTTATATTGAAAAAATAATAATGGTTTATTTCTTAAATGTTTTCCTGAAGTTGATGCAGAGAGGATCAAGCATGAATTCCATGAAGGAGAATGTGGAGGTCATCTCTACTGGAAAACCACCGCCAATAAAATCCTTAGAGCTGGCTATTACTGGCCATCCCTCTTTCAAGATGTCCATAAAATGATAGTTTCCTATCACAAATGCCAAATTTTTGAATGCAAAAGAAAACTCCTCCCTTTACCATTACAACCTATCACTGTTGAAGCTCCTTTTCAACAATGGGGCCTAGATTTCATATGAGAAATCCATCCTGCTTCATCTGCCCAACACAAATGGATTATCATAGCCACTGACTACTTCACCAAATGGATAGAGGCCATCCCTTCTAGGAATTCCACAGATTCTGTCATTATAAAATTTCTTCAAGATCATATCCTATCTAGATTTGGTTGCCTTAGGAAGATTATTATTGATAATGCTGTTGCTTTTGGTTCCAAAAGGATGATTCATTTTTTTCACAGGTATCAGATTACACTTGGTCATTCTACTGCTTATTACCCTCAAGGTAATGGGTTAGCAGAATCTTCAAATAAAGGTTTGGTTACCATCATCAAGAAGTTGCTAGAGGAAAATAAAAAATCATGGAATAACAAGTTGGTGCATGCTTTGTGGGCAGATAGGTTGACCACAAAGAAGTCCATTGGAATGTCCCCTTACCAGCTTTTTTATGGATCAGATGCAGTGTTTCCTACCAGCCTAGGTGTACCAGTGATAAAATTAATCCAAGAAATACAGTCAGAAGAGGACAATATGGTAAGGAGGATCAATCAAACTATACATCTCCAGCAGAAAAGGGAAGAAGTCTACAATAGAGCTCAAAAGGTGCAAGAGAATATAAAGAAGTTGTTTAACAAGAGAACAAAAGCTTGTGACTTCAACATTGGAGACAAGGTACTCAAGTGGGACTCAAAATGAGAAGATAAGGGTAAACATGGTAAATTTGACAGTTTGTGGCAAGGTCCTTACCTGATTCAGTCCACCATTGGTCCAAACGCCTTTTTTCTGCAAGCGTTAGATGGCACAGATCTATTTGGGGGTCCTATCAATGGCAGGATGCTCAAGCATTACTACTACTGAGTTCAATTTTAAAATCTTTCATTTGCATTGTAAATACCATTTCTTTGTTCAGTTTTATAAAGAAAAAATACAAAAACAATAAAAGATAGAAAAGAGGGCAGATTGTGAAAACAAGAAAGGTATAGCCCCATACCAAAAAAGAGAAACAATTCTGAAAGTGTTCAAGCCTAAATTCCACTCCTAAAAGAACACACTTCTAGTTATTCAAACAGCTTAATCTTGACTAATTAGCTTTAAATTTTTTGCTGATAGGATAGTGAATTCGATTTTCTAAACTGTTTAATCTTGCCTTATTAGTAGATAGATTAGGTTAGAAATGAAAGGTTGAAACATGCTCAAAACCTGAACCTAAGTTTCCATGAGAAATGACCCAAATCTGTTTATTTCTTGAGTCAAGAAAGAAGGTGAATAACTGGTTCTAATCAACTCAAAATTTGAACCAGTTGACAAAGGAAAGACCGCTCAAAAAAAAAAAAAACAAAAAAACAAAGCTGTAAAAAGATGAAGGAAGTACTTGAACTATTAGTTCTGAAGCCTTCCATTTTTGCTTTAAATTTTATGCAAATTAAATGTCTATGTGCAGCTTGTTTTTATGCCATAGATCACAGCAAGTCAAACAAATTAATCTTGACTTGACTGTTTTTAAATTTTTGTTGTAGAATTTAGAGAATAAAATCTGTTAAACTGTTTAATCCTAACAGATTAGTAGATTAGGTAGAGAATCATATGGACTCAACTGTTTAATCTGAGTTTATGGAGAAATAAGGAGTAGAAATAGATCAGATTTCTTGTTTTCAAAAAGAATAAAATGTTGTAACAAATTTTTCCAATCCAAGTGCACTCTAATGAAGAAAAAATGTTAGATCAGTAGGATTGGGTAGGTAGAAAGTTTGTTGATAAAGATCCATTGTTTTTTCAAAATCTTCTAACATGTTTTCAGAGCAAAAGCAAATCATCCAAGCAAAGAATGCAACCCAATGGATAAAGCATTGATCAGCCTCCCAGAGGATGCAAGTTTGAAATTCTTGATACCTTCAGGAAGGCACCATCCCCAAGTGGAGCCACTGTTGGCCACCTATAAAATTTGTTCTATCAAAAGGTGGCCAAAACATTGTTGGAGCCTTCAAGAAATAGTTCTAACGCACAATTTTATCTCTTGAAGCCTCTTGAAGACATCATATCCGTTGTTTCAAACTGTTCATTACTGTTTCCATTTCAAAGCTCAGAAAATTCTACTGATTTCAAAGAGAAAGACTGCTGCAAAAAGTCCATTTTCCTTTTCCCTCCACCTCAAAACTAACCTTCATTTTGCTTCCTCTTTCTTCATAAAATTCCTCTATATTTCCTTTGTTTCATTTCCTCCTTCATAAAAAACCACCTTGCATAGTTTAAAACTCCTTTTTTAAACTATATCGAAACTCTCAAAACCCTTGAAAAGCATTGAAAACTTCATAAAAATAACATTTTTTATATTATGGATTCAAGTCCCCTTGGGCTAGGTCCTTAACTGTTTCCACTACATATTCCTTGGTGCTGGAACCAAGCGCTAGCCATCCAAGCGCTTATCGCATTTCTCCACGCCGATTAGCCTTGTGCATAAGCCCCTAGCCATATTATCTTCCATAAACCCACGACCCCGCAGACGGGTGCCGAACCGTATTGCAAATATTTTTCCGCCCCAAATTTTAAACCTTTGTTATTGATGATTTTTCGGGTTTTTAATGTGTTTTGTCGTTTTATTAAAAAGAAAAACCAGGTGGGATTCATCACACCGATTTTGCGAGGGCAGCAGTTTTTTTTGTTTGGCAGTGATTCCATTCAGCGATCGACACGTGGCCTCGAGCACTGTTAGAAAATCACCGCTCATCGCACGTTAAAGTTCGACTATGGACCCAGTGAGATATTGATGTGAAATTTCTGATTTGAGGCCGCTCATCGAATGGTGATCGTGCTTGGAAGAATCCCGACAGTTAACCACAGGTACAGTGCAGTCATAAAAGAATCGCTGCCATCGATCTGATCCGCAGATTGACGGCCCATACTCCATCGCCCTGGTCTCCAGCGCCACATCAGCATCCACATGGCATCATCAGATTAGAACGGGTTTCCTTTGGTTCCTCGCACAGTCAGTAAATGCGGACCTGGGAAGATTATTCAGCATGGTTTTATTTAAAAGGTTTGAAGTCTGGGTGTGTTTTATAAGGTTTTTGACATATGATCTCTGTCGTTGATCTTGTGAGCCGGTCTCATCCAATGGCCCACGATCATCCCGAAACCCACACACCATTTTTAACCATTTTCTCCGAAACAAAGGTTTTTTAATCCATTTTCTCCATTTTTCCAAAAAAGACTTATCCACTTTGACTTTTCACCTCCACTCCCGACCGTCGATCTCTGCGCAATCGACGGTTCCGATTTAATTCCTCCTCTGTTTCCCTTTGACCCCTTCCAATAAATCTCGACCATTGGATGAGGCCATCCGATGGCCAAACTCACTCCACGTGCCTTTTGAACCAGTAAAACTATACAGGCAAGATTTTATAAATGTTTTTCGTATTTTGCAGGGTTTAAAGGTTTTTTCCGCTATATCTGAAGAAAATTCAAAGGCAGAGGGTGATGATCCTCCCGCCTTCGATTCACCAGAGAAAATCATTCACAGGGTTTAAAATTCACGTTTCATCGGTATTTCATAAGGCATTGATGCCATATCACCCCTGCGTAGCCCTGCATACCAGAAAAACACAGTAAATCAAGCACCAATCAAAGAGTATTAGTGTCGAAGACAGAACACACTAGAAACAGGAGATTGAAGACCTAAAACACAGATCTCAAGTAAATTAAAGGTGTTTTAGGAGAATATGAAGACATTTGTCAAGCCGAGAAAGCCTCCACCGCTACAAGCAGAGGCCAATTGAACTCTCTCCAACTCTTATAGACACCTACATTTTCACAGGAATCAAAGAAGTTTTAATCACTACCAGAACAAGAGGTGTTGCCTAAAGACAATTGAACAATTAATGCAAATCAAATATCTTATCCCTAAATTGTCGGAAAAATTATTTTTAAAGATTAAGAACAGCCCAGAAGCGGATCCTTTTCGATATTTAGACCTCGAAAGGAAGAAATAGAGTTATGAAGGAAAATTAGAAATGATTACATTCCCGCATTATGCCTTGCCTGGTTCCCAAAGGCCAAGAATTGCACAGGTTACATAATTAATTATACTTGACCCCTAGGAAATCCTCCCAACCCCTCATTCTTCTATAAATACTTCTGTAGAAGATGAGCAAACGTTGGTCTCTGGACATCTGACTCTATGTAATAGTTCTCTGAAGTTACTAATGTCCTGTGTGCAATTTGAAGATACATAAGCTAATATGAGAAGTTTGAAGTTGTAGAGACCCACCGGGCTTGCTGATTGTAACCGGTTTGAACATCAAATACAACTTGTTGATTCATGGGATCCTAATTTGTGTTAATGGTGATGTGTTCTTCACTGTCAATTGTTATTTTATTTCATGTTTTCACTCTGTTCACTTTCTCTGATAAGGAACAGCAAACATAGAGCTAGGACTTACTCTCAACAGTACCCTACTCTTACTGAAAGCTTTATTTTCTATGTTTTCTTCATTTGAGAGTTCTCTTGAAAGAGAATATTAAAGCAGGTTGGTTTCAAATCACTTGCCTGATCTAGATTGCTCTTTGTGATGATTATCTGTGTTTTCCTTTAGAATATGTTGAAAGTAGGTTGGTTTCGAAGCAATCATCTGATCTTAAGCTATTCTAATTGTTTTAAAAAAAAATTTAACTGAAATTACTTCAATGTAGGGTAGTTTAAAAGCACTTACCTGATCTCAGAATACTTTTGTGTTTTTTTTCTCTAAGTACATGCCAAAGCAAGATATTTTTAAAGCACTTACTTGATCTCAGGCTATTCACTGTTCTTCATGTGTGTTCTCCATTTCCTATCTGTTTCATTCCACAAAATCAACTTAAGATATCCTTTGACATAAGTGACCTGCCCCATGGATCCTTCTTGAAACTTGTTGTCCAATTAAAATCCTCCTATGACTCCATAGCCCAGTGGGTTAAGCTGTTTTTTTCCCTTTCTATCAGCGGAATCATTCCTTCATTTGCATACATCTTCACCCTTTATTATGAACCGACTTCACCTTCATCATGTCTTTGCCAAACCAAAACAAACAAAACAAACCCATGCTCTTCATAACTAGCCTAATATCACATTTCAGGCTTTAAAGATCATATCTTTAAACTCATTCATAGAGAGATCCCTCTCTGGATTCAGGAGGGCTAGATCCTTGAATCCAAAAGTGGTTTGATGTTGTCTTATCTTTTGGTTTTTGTCAATGGCCAAAACATAGGAACCCCAATAGATCCTATCTTAGTGAATGTTTGCATGATTCAATCATCTCGGGCTGACCTTAAACGCCCCGCTTCAGCTAGTCAGCAATGTCAACGTCAACCTCGCCCACTGCAACCTGCTCCTAGCCCTTCGCCTCAGCCAACAAGACCTCTTCCTTCTGGCCCTTCTCCTACAGCTGGTACCCATGAGCCCCTCTATCCTCCTGGGTCGGTTCCACCAGGTATCAACCATCTTGGAGCCATCTCTCCTGGCCATTACCCTGCTGGTCAGCTTTCTTTCCTTGCTCCCCCTCCTGGAGTCTATTTGGTTCCCATCATGGGCACCCTCTCCCTCCTCAATTTGACCCTGAGCATACCCGTCTGGTACCTTGACCCTCCAACCACTACCCCACCTCGTCAACCCAAACCTTATCTTGCTTTGAACCCGGTTCAACCAGTCCCCATGACTTCTGCTGCTGCAACAGTGCCTCCGTCACCTCAACAGAAATCACCTCCTGTTGTGACCACTTCGGGTAAGAATGGCAAAGCTCGCAGGGGGGCATCAAAGGACAAGGATGCCCTGACAAACCCTTCCCCTCTTCAGCCTCCAAAGCATACCATCAAGTGTGCTTTGTGCGATGTTTTCGGTCATGCCACCCATACCTATCCTGAGCTGCCTCATCTCAAGCCCATGGTTAATGTCATGTTCCCTGATTCCACGGCTCTGGAAGCCTTTGTTTCTTCCATGACCATGGCCAAGAACCCCAAGACCCTTCACACCAACCACCCCTATGATTTTTGTGATATCCATGGCCATTACACCCACCTTTGTTCCCCCCTTAAGGACTTTCGCACCTCTCTAGACGCGGTCCACCAATTCGAGGCCATGCGCAATGAGTCGGCCTCTCCCCTATTTGTGCATTTTTCTTCGACAAAACTACTAGACACGATGGTTCCCATTGAAATTCTCCCTCCTAATGTCACGATGATGGAGCCTTTGCCCACCATCTTCTACCTATCATCATCCATGAGACCCTCGGGGGAACATTCCCTCTGAATCCTCCCCTATTGTTTCGCTTGACCTTCCTTCAGTGATCACCCTAGGCTCAACATCGGTAGATCCTTTATCTTCTTACTCTTCTATCACCCCTTGTGGCAATGTGCATGTGAGCCTCTTTTCTCATGATGATGAGTCAGGTAGCTTCGTCGCGTCAGGTGTTCTTTCTTCCACCAGTCACCCCATCTTGTTAGTATGAATATTTTGTAGGAAAAGACCACTTTAGCTACGCATAAAAAATAGCCCTAACATCAATTATAGCTGCCAAAATCTTTAATTCTGTAGTTAGTTGATCCAAATAATGCTGCACAAATCCAGATCTGAGCATAAAAGACATTAAGCAGTAACAATAAAATGTGGCTCCATGCATCCAATAGAGAAGACAAGAACAATATTTTTGAAATAATTGTTTATATTAAAAAGGGGCACCTGAGAGGAAAACAAGAAATGTTTTTTCGATTCTCCTCAATGGGATGGGTTCTTGAAAGTCCTCAGCATTTCAGATTTAAAATTTCTCTCTCTTGTTGGTGTAGAAAACCCAAACAAGCATAGAACTCAAAGGGAGCTCACAAGGCAAAAATGGACAATGTGACCAAGAGTATAGATCTAGAGTGATCTAATGCAATGAAATAATTCATCATAAAATACCCGTCAAAGAAAACCATAAGCCTTATAGACAAAAATTGCGCAGAATAATCTCTGTTCAATTACCTTTGGTTGAGAAAGAAATAAAAAAAATGTATGATTCTGGAATTATAGTCCCTGTAACATACTCAAAATGTGTATCCAATCTTGTATCTGTAAGGAAGAAAATAGGAGAAATAAAGCTTTGTATAGACTTCCAAAACTTAAACAAGGCCTCATCAAAGGACAACTATCCCTTGCCCAAAATGGATCATATCTTACAAAGGGTAGTGGGTTCTAAAAGAATTTCTTTGCTAGATGGCTTCTCAGGATACAACCAAGTATTGGTACACCCTAATGATCAACTTAAAACAACCTTCACCACACCTTGGGGCACTTTCATGTATGTGAAAATGCCTTTTGCTTTAATGAATGTTGGTGCCACATTCTAGAGAGCCATGGATATTTCTTTCTCAGAAGAAATAGGTTACTTCACTGTGATTTACTTAGATGACATCACATTCAATTCCAAAACAGATGAAGAACACATATGCACTTAAGAAAAGTCTTTAAGAAATGCAGAAAATATGGTTTATCCTTAAATCCCAAGAAAACATTGTTTGGTCTCCAAGAAGGTAAACTTCTTAGTCATATCATATCTAAAGAGGGGATAAAGATAGACCCAAAGAGGATTGAAGGTATATTGCAAATCAATCATCCTAGAACCATCAAGGAACTTCAGTCTTTCATTGGAAAGGTTAATTTCTTGAGAAGGTTCATACCCAACCTTGTCGAACTCCTTAGAGACATTACAAACATGCTTAAAAGAGAAGTAGAAGTTAAATGGACCTTAGAAGCAAAGAAATCCTTTGAACTGGTAAAACAAGCACTTACCCAAACACTAGTTCTTATTAGTCCTGATTTTACTAAAGACTTCTTCATTTTCTCCTTTGCATCAAAACATACAGTAGTTGTTGTCCTACTACAGAAAAACATAAAGGGATAAGAGCAGCCTATTGCATTTTTCAGCAAGACAATAAGAGATGCACCTCTGAAATACAACATAATTGAAAAACAAGCTTTTTCCTTAAAATATTTTAGAGTTTACATTTTATACTCACACATCATTTCATTTGTGCCTCCTTCAGTAGTAAAAGACATCTTGATACAAGATCCTGATGGAAAAAGATGAAAGTGGATTGTTATAATATTAGAATATGATTTAGAAATTAAACCCACTAAGCTCATCAAAGTTCAAGGACTAGCAAAACTAATGGTTGAATTAAACTTACAAGCACTTGATATAAACATGTTTAATGCATTAGATGAACAAGAGGAGTTGGCAACTCCACTTATTGAAGATCATTTTCTGAATTCATCTTGGTATGTTGATATTTTGTATGTGCTTCTCAAACTTAATGTCCCTCCTAGTTTTTCTAAAACAAAGGCAAGGTTTCTAAAGTTAAAATATGTAAATTAACTTCATTTTAGATAAATGTCTATATTGAAAAAATGCTAGTGGATTATTGCTTAAATGTTTGCTTGAGAATGATGCAGATAAGATCAAGCATGAGTTTCATGAAGGAGAATGTGGAGGCCACCTCTATTCGAAAACTAATGTCAAAAAAATCCTTAAAGCTGGTTATTATTGGCCCACCCTCTTTCAGGATGTCCATAAAATGATAATTTCCTACCACAAGTGTCAAATATTTGGAGACAAAATAAAATTTCTACCCTTACCTCTGCATCCTATCATTGTTGAATCTCCTTTTCAACAGTGGGGTCTAGAATTCATTGGGGAAATCCATCCTGCTTCATCTTCCCAACACAAATGGATCCTTACAACAACTGATTATTTCACCAAATGGATAGAGGCCATCCGTTCTAGTAATTCCACAGACTCAGTCATCATTAAATTCCTTGGAGACCATATCCTGTCAAGATTTGGCTGCCCTAGGAAGATCATCACTGACAATGTTGCTGCCTTTGGGTCCAAAAAGATGATTGAGTTTTGCCACAAATATCAGATTACATTAGTTCATTCCATAGCTTATTACCCTCAAGGTAATGGGCTAGAAAAATCCTCAAGCAAAAGCTTGGTGAACATCATCAAGAAGTTTCTAAAAGAAAATAAGAAATCAGGGCACAACAAGCTGGTACGTGCACTTTGGGCAGACAGATTGACCACTAAAAATTCAATTGGAATGTCTCCTTATCAGCTAGTTTATGGAGTAGATGCAATATTTCCAACCAGTTTAGGAGTGCTAGTCTTTAAGCTGATCCAATAAGTACAGTCTGAAGAAGATGACATGATAAGAAGAATTAATTAGACTGTCCAGTTGCGTCAAACCAAAGATGAAGTCTACAGTAGAGCACAACAAGTACAAGAAAACATCAATAAGCTATTTGATAAAAGAACAAAAGCAAATGATTTTAACATTGGTGAAAAGGTACTAAAATGGGATTCTAGGAGGGAAGATGAGGGCAAACATGGAAAGTTTGAAAATTTATGGAAAGGCCCTTATCTCATTCAGTCTGCTATAGGTAACAATGCATTCTTCCTTCAAGAGATAGATGGAACAAAATTTTTTGGAGGTCCTGCCAATGGTAGCATTATCACCAAAATAGGACCTGATACGCTGTTGGTCAGGCTACCTCAGTGTAACTATTTCAAACCAGACTTTTAGTTGAGGCTTAGCCTCCTTAACCTGAGAGGGCTCTCTCACTAGGTTTAAGATTTTGAATTAAGGATTATATGGCTAACTCTAGGAATAAATTGGATAAAAATGTATGACTGGTTGAATTACTGATCAACAAACATCTATTGGGCTATGGATTCAAGGTATGTTTTCACAAAACATCAAGATTAGCTTATCATGGAAGTCAGGGCATTTCAGAGTTTTTAGATATTCAGCAAAATAGTAACAAAGTGAACAAAACACAGTTTACAAACATATGTAGGAAGTTAGAGAATTTTCCAATGAATTCTAAGTAGCATATGTTCATACCACTACCAATAAGTAGATAAAGAAATCCATAAGAAGATCAAACATCAAAAAAATCTTTCTAAATCATGAGTAGTAAGGCAATATCTGTATTATGATGAAAACACACATTTTGCTACAATGACATAGTTTTCTTGTTAACGAAAATTTTCCAACCCTGAGGAATTTGACCTCATGTCTCTTATAGATCCATCATTACAATCTTGGATTCCCTTATATAGCTTTAGGAGAATTCAGATTTCTTAGCTTGACACCTATCTACTCCTAGAACAGACTATTAATTACATGTGACAGTTAACTGTCTATTCTAGAGTCCTAATACAATTAGGAGTAAAACTCCTTATTATGACTAAAACAAACTTATCTAGAAATTAAATATTATTTTTGGCAGCTGCTCTTCCTTATCTTCGACCTTGATGGTTTCCATAACCTTGTTGTTATATTATGTTAACTTATCCCTTATCTGTCTTGAAAACTAGGAACATATTTCCTGGAATATAGCTTTAACCCTCATTTATGCTCTTCGAATCCTTTTTCTGACAAAAATTGACCCTTTTAGACAAGTGACACGTGTTATCACTTCCATAGAACCATGCCCTTCCACCTGTGCATAATGAAGTCCTTGAAAGAGTGTAAAGAGAGCTGATGTGTCTGCGCTACGAAAATATCAGTTGTTTTCTTAGAGCAGTAACTATGTCTTTGTAAACATCTCTTAACATCCAATTTCTTCTGTTTTAACACCTGTAACTTCATTTGTGAACCCTTTCCATCCTCTAGCAGCATCCACACTTCAAAAACTAGATGTTTTACCTCTTGAAACCTTAACAAAATGCTCAAAACTACACCTACAATAGTTTCGTAGCGCGCTACGAAACTGCTGTGTATCTCCTTATTACACAGTTTTTTCATCATCTTCAGATCTTCAGAATATTTATAGCTCTTTAATGATTTCCTTGATGCATAATAGACCTTAATAAACAATATAAGTTAACTTTTCAATTTTTTCAAAAATTAGTGTCCTTCCCAAAACAAAACTATATTAGGGATTTGTCACTTGCTGCCTTACTTCTGCTATAGCTGACCTTCAGAGTATGTCAATTGAATTTCAAGATCTTCAATATTTCTCTCCAACCTTCTGTTAGTAGCCCTTAAATTAACATTTATCCTTCTCACAAATTTAGCCTCTTTGATTTCAAGAAGAGTCCAGTTAAAACACTGAGCTTCACTACTGACTGTTTCAGGTTTTGAGACTCTTTCAAGCTCCCACAGAGCCTTAATTCTGTCAAATTTTATCTTCTCAACAACATGTTTTCTTGCTTTCTTCTTAAGCTTAGCAATTTCATGATTAACTAGTCTTAATTTTTCTTTAATTTCTTCATAACTACTCTTTTCTCTTTGAGTATTGAAAACTCTATTTCTATCATCTTCAGGCATAGGTGATGAAAGTTCTATGGGTTATTCATAAAAATTTGAAAATTATCCAGCTTTATCTAATTCCACATCCAGCCCTTGCAACTTTTTTGAATTCCTAGTTAGAGGCCTTCTAGGCTTGAACACAAACTCTGAAATTTCATCATTAAAATCCAGCTTTTTGGAAGACTTGAACTTCTTAGATTTCCCTTCATCCAAACTTATAAAATATGCCTGAACTAAAGGAGATTCGTCAATATCAATAGCTTGTAAAATATCATTCAAACTACCTTTAAACCTGGATCTTCTTCTAAAACAACTTTTTTTCCTTTTTCCCTTGCTATTTGACTTCTAGTCAATCTTTTCTAGGCTGATTTGCTGGTTGATTTTTCCTATACTGTTTCCTTACCTTTGGTTGTCCTCTTTTGTGCAGGTTGAGGGGTTTCTTGAATAATCATTAGTGTTTTAATCTCTGGCTCTTTCACTTGCTTTCTAGGCCTTAACTTGAAAAATATTTTTGATAATGTTTCTGTAGGGTCACTAGTTTCTAATGATGATTTTTCTTTGGCCCTAGGGCTAACGCCTATTCCATGTGTTTCCACCCAAAATCCACACAAAAACAGAAATGCAGACTATTCTCTATTCACCCTTTGAAGTTCATATAAAACTATTAATTTAACTAGACCATGATGGAATAATGAAGTTTCACATGCCTGAGTTTTCATCTGCACCTTCTCTGCCATCTTGGCCAAAATTCGAAACAGAAAGAAAGGTAAATCTAGAGAAATTGTTCCAGTGAAATGAAATAAGAGTTTGAAATGATAAGAATACACCTTATTGTATCTTCCTTCATAGGTGAAGTACCTTTGAATGTTGGAGAGAAAGTTAGCATATGTATTCTTGACATAACCTCGTTGCATTGCTTTGGTTAAATCTATGTCCACAAACTCTGGCTTCAAAAATATTTTACAAGGTTCCATTTCAAACCTTAAGTTCTTGAACCACCTTTATTCTCCCCTTGGAATATCTGTCACTAATGATATAATTTCAGGAGAAATTGGCAAGTTTAAAAATCCAACCTTTGTATTTGAACCTATGAAATTAATGGAAAATTATTTTGTGACTTGATTATGACCTCCCTGTAGCTTTTCATAGAATCTCCAGCATCCTGCCTTCTTGAAGGCTTCTTCAAATAACTTATCCTTGGTGAGAGCCTCTATGCCTTCACATTTCGTTCTCAAACAATGGCTTGACCTGTGGTTTCTTTTTTCCTCTATTATATTTCCCTCAAAATCCCTACATCTTCAGAAAATATGTAATAAACTTCCTCGCTTTATTTCATAGAAATAGGCTCACTTGATTAAGGGTTCAGCCTCACTTTAAAATTGAGAGAAGCTCTGGTTTCTGCTTACCATAAGCTTATCGTTTGAAGAAAGACATGCACCAAGTGTTTTTTGCATGAGACAATACAACCAAGAACAACCATCCCTTTTCAAATTTGAAAATGACTAATGATAAATGACCCCTAACAAATCTCAAGATGTTTATGAATGGTTGCATGTGTGAGAAAGGATTCATGGACTGACACCTAATCATGAAAATTTAACGAAATTTGATGGATTTGACAGTTGGACAAGATTGGTTATGAATCCCCGATTTTCGTAGCGCATGTAATGTAATTTCAAGGTTTTGCGCTACAAAAATACCAGCATTTTCGTAGCACAAAATTAGTTTTTAACACTGTTTGCACTACGAAAATGTGGTTTCGTGGCTTATTTGAATTTTTTTTCAAAATGACTAAACACATGACTTTCGAAACATGATATGGGACCCTTAAAGTGTGAAACAAGGTTGTTGGACTTTATTTGATGATGGAAATGAGACTATAACCATATGACTTGGACATTAACTTAACCCCTATCTAAGACCATGACTTAGGAACAAATGTAAGCAATCTATCCAAATTTGGAAAAAAAGTAATAGTGATAACAAGAAGGATTCTCAAACATTATTTTCGTTAAAAACTCAGTTCGAATATTTGTCCATTGTAAATAAAATTATTTGAAGAAAAATATTTGAAGGACTAAAACATCAAAAACAAAATAAAAAGAGAAAAGAGGGCAGATAAAATAATAGGTACAAACCCATACCAAAAAAGAGAAAAATATGAAAGTGTGCAAGTCCAAATGCCACTACTTTGAAAGAAAATATTATTCAATCATACATCCTAATCATGATTGAATACGTTTAAATTTATTGCTGATAGGTTAGTGAATGAAGATCTTCCAAACAATGTAAACTTGGCTTATCAGTAGAGTAGATCAGGAGAAGAGAGAAATGGTTCTAAAAAGATCAAAATATGAACCAAAGAAAGAAACAAGGATGCTTATCAATTTCAGATCTTAAGCCTTCACATTTTTTTTTTAAATTTCTGCAAATAAACTCTATGTGTAGCTTGTACAAAATGCCATAGCCCCATAACAAATCAGACTGTCTAATCCTGATTTGATTATGTTTCAATTTCCTGTTTTAGACTAGAGAATGAAAATATGTCAAACAGCCTAATCTTGACAAATAGCTAGAATAGGTAGAGAAATAATGAGTTCATCTATTTAATTTGAACTCATGGATGATATAAGGGTAGAATTAGATAGTTTTATGCTTTCAAATGAGAAAAAAAATTGATCTTACAAGGGTTTTCAAGTCTAAATGCACCCATTGAAGAAGAAAAAATGTTAGGAAAATAGGTTGTGTAGGCAGAAGTTTGGGTAAATATTAGTCTTGATATGATGCTGCAGATCATCTCTGAGCAACAAAATCATCAAGTCAGGGAGGATTGTCAAAATGGTAAAACAAAGCACAGGTCTACTTTCCAGACATTTATTTTCTGAGGTTCTTGACACCTCCAAGGAGCTGCCTTCCCCAAGTGGAGCCACTGGTAGCCATTAGTAAAAATTTGTTATATAGGATGGCTAAATAGTTCCTTAGATTTCCAAAAACAAATCTTTTATGAAAATTTTGTGAGTTTTTGAAATCTCATTGTGTTCATTATCCTACAAATTATCCATTTACTAAAATCTTCATTTAAATCTATTCCAAGTTAACTTGCTGCTTCAAAGGAGACTAATTTCATGCTATTTTCACCATTTTCACCTCCATTTCATTACCCCATTTTCCATGCTTTACTCTTATTTCTATCATTCCTCTTCCCTCTAAAAAAAACCATTTACCCCTTCACTAATTCTTCATTTGCCTTGAAAAAGCTATCTAAACCATGAAAATCTATTTTTGGTTTAAAAAACCCTTTTCTAACACTAGTGAAACCTTTAAAAATGCTTAAAACACCATTTTTAAGCCTAGATCCCATCATTTGAGAAATTAGGCCCTAAGCCTCTTTAGGCTTAAGCCCTCTGCCCCTTCTTGATGTGACCCAAGGCTCACGACCATTCGCTAAGCCTATAACCTCGACTCTATTTTTTCCCCACTGAACCACATCTCTACTTCACTTAAGTCCTTTTTCCTTGTTTTTCTACCCCTGCCATTACTTTCCCCCAAAAAAATTGCATCCGTCGATCTCTTAGATCCAACAATGATCATTCTCCCTCCCGTTATCCATCCTCTCGACCATACTTCCATTCACTTTCTCTTTCAACAAATCTCGACCATTGATCTTATCAATTCAACGATCACCACCACTCCTGCAGTTCTAAATCCCACCGATAACACCCCCGCTAACCGAAAAATCCATTGATGTCATCATTGGCCCACCTATCCTCCTCTATTCCCACCACCGATTTATTTTACTAATCGCACTGAACCTCTGCCGTTGATCTAGCTCCCCCAAATCCAACGATCTACAGTCCATTTCGCGCGCATTTCTCCATAACAGTTTAACGCCCCATTTCTATGTGAAATGGGTGGCTTTCCTAGGGATAGGTGCTGCTTCCCGAGTGGCATCGCATCCGTTTGGGCCTTTACTGCTTACTGCCCAACTTCAGCACGATACCACCTAGTTTCGCACAAAACCGCCTATCTCCATTTCGCGCCAATATTTAAACTGGTTCACTGTTATTCCTAGTTTCATTCATAGAACCCTCCTCTGCACATTTCTTCCCTCTGTAATCACTCCAAATGCCTCACCAAGCCTCTGAAACATAGTTTAGCCAAAAGCGCAGGATTTAAATTAATGTTTTTATTTTTTGTTGCAGGTTTAATGGTGGCCCAATCTGAAAGGCCCTCCCATAGCCAATATCAGTGGCATAGTCTCGGATGATGATCCATGAGGCTAAATAAATGAAAAAGGGGAAATATAGAGTTCAAGTTTTAAAGGTTTTGATCAATGCTTCATGGCCATTGTTTAAATTCATGAAACCCTCCAGTGTAGAAAATAAGACACCTACACACAGTCAAAGACAAATGATTAAAAAATTAAAAATCTCAATAAAGTGAAAAATACAACAAAGGTGATTATAAAGGCCAAATCAAAATCAAGCCTCAAAACAGAGTTTAAAGAAACAGATCAAGACAACTTAGCCCAAAACATGATTCAAATGTTAAATCCATGAAGCAGTTACTTCATTAAAGGCTAAAGATGCCACCTACAAACTCATATTTTCCTCAAAAACATACAATAGTTATTGAAATCAGAGATATTTCCAAAAGGGCAGCTCAATATTTATTTCAAAGGTTATTAAAAAGCCTAAAAGTCAAATATTGCAACTAAGTATCTAAGAAATTAAACATCATTCATTATAAAGAGTAACTCATTTCAGATATTTTTTCCTTGGGCCTTGCATGGTCTTAAAGGTCAAAAATCATTAACTCAGTCATAAATGAAATATATTAACCCTAGCTTTCATTTCACCTCCTCATTCGCTTACAAATATATCATGAGGACTTCATTAGAAAGGGTTCTTGGTTGGTTGTAGAAGGCTATTACCGTTAGTTGTTTAGAGTGTTGTTGAGCTAGTTGAGGAGTGCTAAGTTGGATAGAGAAGCTTTGAGCTGTAAAGACTCATTGTGCTAGAGTATGTAACTGGTTTGAACATCAATAAAACAAGCTGATTCATAGGATCCTGGTCTATGTTAATGGTGATGTTTTTCCTCATTGTTTTTGTTTTCTCCTTATGTTTTCATTCTGTCCATTTTCTCTGATAAAGAACATAAAATTTGGATTAGGATTTACTATCAAAATTACCCTATTTATGTCTGCAAACTTTATCTTCATGTTTTCTTCTGCAAGGTTTGATTAAAGGATTCTTAATTGACCTCCAGTTTTATCTAGCTTGTTGTTTTTAAGAATGATTCAATAGAGTATAACCAGGGAAGTGTTGGTAAGCCCATATCCTTCTGAGTAAAACTTTAGATATTGTTCTTGCAAGATCTTTTCAAAGTATGCTAATTAGAGTTAAACCAGGGATGTCTATGGTATGCCCTATCCTCTGGCTAGTCTTTAAAATTTTCTTTGAAAGATCCCTAAAGAGTTTGTCAAAAGAATATTAGATTATTTCTATTTGATCTTAAGATGCTCTTATTGATATCTTGTTTTCTTTCTTTATCTGAAATTAGTCTTAGGATTACTTGATTTTTGTCTTAAAAGTCATATTTAATAAAGGTTTTTCCAAAGAATTCTATGGTTCTCCATGTCCTTTGGCTTACTTCAAATATTTACTTTGAAAGGCTCTCCTTGTTTAAGTAGAGCTAGAATATTCTTGATTGAATATAGCTTTACTGCCTTCACAACACCTTAATGTTTCATATCACAATTTAATCTAAAAGATCCATTTAATCTAGATGACTTCCCTATGAAAACATTTGCATAGTTGTTGAACAATTAAATCCTTTTTATGACTCCATAGCCCAATGGATTAATGCTGCCTCATAGTCTATCCATCTAGTTGAAACACTCTCTCAATCTCTTCCAATATTTGAATCCTTCAAGTACCTTTACAATCAACCAAAACCAAAACAAATTCTCAGAGCTTCATAACTAGCCTAATATCCTGTTAGCTCCCTGTAATTTACAAGATTGGAAAATACAAACTACAGAGAGAACACTTCAACCACTTTGGGATTCTAGGATCTAGCCCTCCTGAATCCAGAGAGGGATCTCTCTAAATAAGTGCAAAGATTGATTTATCTTTAAGGCTTGAAATGTGATATTAGGCTAGTTATGAAGAATGAGGTTTTTTGTTTTTTTTGGTTGGGCAAAGATATGTGAAGGTGAAGGAAGTATAAATTAAGGGTGAAGGTGAATGAAAGTGAAAATTGATTCAGCTAAGAAGATAAGCAAGAAACAACTTCAAACCATTGGGCTATGGAGTCATAGTAGGATTTAATTGAAACAACAAGGTTCAAGAGTGGTCCAGGGGGCAAGTCATCTATGTCTAAGGATCTATTTAAAGTTGATTTTATGGAATGAAATGAAACAATAATAAGGGGAATTAAACAAATGAAGAACAAAGAGCAGCATAAGATCAAGTAAGTACTTTAAAACTATCCTGCTTTCGGCATACACTTGAGAAAAACATAAAAGTTATCTAAGATCAGGTAAGTACTTTAAAACTAGCCTGCTTTTGATGCACTTTCAATAGAAAACACTTAAAACACAAAAAGAATAGCTTAAGATCAAGTAAGGACTTTGAACCTATCTTTCTTTCAGCATATTCTAAGGGAAATTTTCAAATCAATTGTTGGAGAAGAAGCTAGAGGACAGGGCTCACCATAGACTTCCCTAGCTCTACTTTACTTAGTAAAATTACAAGACAAACACATAAGATAACAAAGAATAGTCTAAGATCAGATAAGGAATTTGAACCTATCCTGCTTTCAACATACTCTTAGGGAAACTTTCAGACAACCTTTGGAGATAAAACTAGAGGACAGGGCTCACCATAGACTTCCCTAGTTCAACTTTACTTGGCAGAAACTAAAAATAACATTCAAGAACAATGTTTAAAGTCTAGACAGTAAGAGAATGGAACACCAACATCTTGACTTCTTAAACTTCACTAAATCATTCTTAAACAACACAAATGGAAGAAAACATGTAGATAAAGCTTATCAGGAAGAGCAGGGTACCTTTCACAGTAAATCCTAACTCTATAATTTCCGTTATTTATCAGAGAATATGGACAGAATGGAAACAAAAATAAAATAACAATTCACAATAAGAAAAACATCACCGTTGACATAGACCAGGATCCCATAAATCAGCTTGTATTTGATACTTTCAACCAGTTACAATCTTCAAGTCCAATGGTTCTCTACAGCTTCAAACCTCTCATCTCAACTAAGGTATCTTCAATTACAAACAGAGCTTACAGCAGCTTCAGAAAACTATTTACAGGCAACAGATATGCAGTGACCAAAATTATCTCATTTTCTACAGAAGTATTTATAGAAGAAATGAGGAGGTGGGATAGGATTAAAGATCTTCTAAGTTCAATTAATATAATTAATGCTTCTCGGCCTTTGAGGGGCTCAATGGAGAAAATGATATTTCCTCTGTATTAATTTCTTTACATTAAGTATTTGATCATCTTAGCAGAGTTTGTTGACTTTAAATCTCTTCGTCATCTTTGTAATAACTATGCTAATATTTTTCAATAAGTATCGTTGGCTCGAAATAACTATTGAGTTGTCTTTATGCTAATATCTTCTATTCTAGTAATAACTCGACCTCTTTCGAATGCTTTGAGGCTGTAGGTGGCTTTTGTTAGTTGAGAGGATTTAATTAGCCTATGATGTGGTAGTGGAGGCTTCTCAGTCTGATAGATATTATTATTTTTCTTTAAACACGGCTAATTTGCTTTAATTCTGTGTGTTAGGCTCAATTAAGCCTAAAGTCTGTCTTCTGTCTTCATGATGTATTTAACTGTTTTTAATTGAGAGGATTAGGCTTTTGATTTGCTGAAAGTGGGCTGTAATCCCTCAATAATGTATAAACAATCTTCAATTTTTCATCTCTGCTGTGAATTTATTGTTTAACACTGATACTCTTCGTTTGATTTAGCTTTGCTGTGTCTTGTTCATGTGCAGGTGCGTAGGAGCTTTATAGCAGCGTCAGTGCTCATAAGGCACTGGGAAAATTGGACGGGAAACCCTATGGATCAATCTCTTTGATGAATAAAGGCTTGGGGGATCATCATCCCTGACCTTTAATTCTCTTTTAAAAATTTTGAAAAAACTATTAAAACCTTCAAAAACAATAAAAAGTTAGAAAACCCTGTGTATTTTGAGTTTAACTTCTTTGGAGGCTGGGGTTAGATCGCAGTCGTTGGATGAAAGCATCCAACAGCGAGGATTGCTCACGAGGGTCGAAAGGGAGGCAGTTGGATAAATGGTGCAAGATATTAAGTCAGGGTTGTTGATCTGCAAAGATTGATGGTCGAGATTTATCAGGGGAAATATAATGTAGAGGGCCACATTATAATAAAATAGGCGAAAATGCGAAGTGAAATGAGAAAAGATATTTGGTGGAGGAGAAATGTGTTGAAAGGAAATTTGGGGTTTTCGAACGATCTTAGGCCGTCAGATGAGATCAGCCACAGAGATCGACGGTTGAAAATGATTTAAGAAATCCCTTGGAGGATGGCGGAGGGCGATAGTTCAAAAGTGAGATGGAATGCGAGTCGTTGATCTATAGAGATCAACGGTGGAGATCACATATGAGAAAATACAATGCAAATGGGAAGGGTGGTTTTGGCATTAAAAACCACTGGTTTCGCGCAACAAAAATGGAGGAAGGTGGTTTTAAATTTTCGAATGCGATATGCATCAAAGCCTGACACGTAGCATTTTAAAACCACCTATATCACGTGAATTTTAGGAATTATCTGTCGGGCTTAAATTTACGCGAAACTGTGTGTCTGCCGTTAGATATAGGGCTTTAGATCGAATGGTTGAGAGGAGAGCATGATAAGACAATATGCAAGGACGGAAAGAGGTGTGGTAGAGGAAGGCAGTTTCAATCTTGACCGTCCGATCAGGGAATAGACGACGGAGATTGGATCTGGAGAAAGGTAGGACCCAAAGGATTTGGGCCTATTGGGTTGACTCTAGACCATTGGATCAAGGAATGAATAGTCCAGATTAATCTCTAGATCAAATGAATAAAATATGAGGTATGGGCCAGGCGGAGAAAGGGTTAATGAGGGTCGTTGATCTGTAGAGATCAACGATGGAGATCCATTTCAAACCTTTATACGGCAGGATTCGTGAAATTAAAAAAGGTTGTGAGGATTGATTTGGACCATCAGATCTGAGTGTATGTGTAGAAATTTGCTGAATAATGAATATTTATCCACCGAGATTAACTTGATCATACACAAATTTGATTTTCTGCACAACACATAATCTCTTCTACAGATTAATCATCACATGAGGAAAATAAAACAAGCGGCAGAACATCAATTCACACACATAGAACACAGCATGTATGGGGAAAGCTTATAGCTGAAAACCCCCAGCTATATGTGTCATATAAATGGATGAGAACATGTAACAATCTCAGTACAATACTCCTCACAAGTACTCAGTACTGTCTCCAAAAGCTATACACAAACTAGCTCAGTTTTGAACAAGTCACGGGTTCAAAACTCATCCACTATTTGCCTGCCTCTACTGCGCAATCCAAAAGGAGAGAATAGGCTGAACCAATTCGAATTCCTCTTTCTTTAACAACGCAGTCATAATTGGCATACTCATCCCACTGATTGTGCAAATCTCATGCACAACTAATGTACAACTGTTGTCGATCTCACCCTTTCATCTACCTCTTCCACTGGTCTTTCACTGAACTGTCCATGCACTGAGTTAACTGATGTGTTATTTAGTTGAATAATGAGTTAATAATTAGTGAATTAAATAATATTTAATTCAACCAACTCATCTCTAGTGTAATCGCCAGTTAAACTGATCACAACTAGTTCAACTAGTTAACCGGAACACAATCTCCATTAACTCCTCAATCAACTCCACCAAAACTCTGCCACATGAGTCTAACTGAAGTCTATCATGCATGAGCTCACCAAAACCATGGGAATAGCGTAAATCCTCATGTCAGCTGCATGCCCCACCTCCGGGGGTCAAACTGAAGTGCTCCAAGAGAGTAAACTGAAGTTTAGAGTCCAAATATTATTAAGGGTAAATAATATTTGACTGTTCTATTTTTAGCTAGGCAGTCTAAAAATAGACTTCGACCTAAATGTCTAAAAATAGATGTCCATATATTTTTACCAAATTGACCAATCATCCAAGAATAGCATCCCGAAACTCCTAGACCATGCTCCATATGTCTAAAAATAGACATAGTCTAAAAATAGACTTTTCGACAAAAAATCACATGTGTGGTCCCCACCTAGTTTAGGTGATCACTTTCCAACTAGGATCAGGAAAGATGTTTCAGGAGGCCTCCTTCACTGTTTCTTGTTTCCATTTTCAACACTCCCTCTCAACAAGAAAGGACTGTCTTTGCATGCGACATGAAACTCCATGCATTCGCCCTGCAACCTTCACAAGCGCCATGCAACTCCATGCATGCGACATGCAACTCCATGCATGCGACATGAAACTCCATGCATTCACCATGCACCCTTTGCATGTGCCATGAAAACTCATGCATGCACCATGCAACTCCATGCATCTTCTCTACAACTTCTCTGAAACTGAATAGGCTCCAAACAACTCAATCAGTCTGATGCATCTAGCATCTATCATCAAAGTCTTCGACCTCTGCTTAGCTACTGCACATGTCATTAGGAACCACTACGCTGTTGAACTCTTTTCACCCATGCACTCTTGCACTTGCTGTCAACTCTGATACGTGCTCCAGTATTTGACACTGTCACTTTGATCTTCCTGCATCAATCCAACTGATCTGCTACTGCTGCACTGTGGGCACCTCGTAGCCAGGTTCAACTCATGAGATTCACACCATCTCATGAATTATGCCCAGAAATCTCCTCTTGGGATTATTCATGCATGTTTCCCCACCTCTCACCTGGTGGTATAGCTGCATGCACTCCCTCTACCCATTTGGCACGAAATTTCTCTGCATGAGTGGTTTCTTCCACTCCATGATCCTCTTGTGGCTGCTCCACATCCCGAGGTTCACTATCACCTGCATGAAAAACTTGATCCCTCTCAAGCATCAGTTGCATGTCTTCCTTCTGCTTCCCAACAGTAGGAAGCTCCGTAGACATCCCATCTACTTCAAGTCTATAGAGATTCTTTGCCCAAATCCCAACCTTCTTGACTTGTCCCGTTGCCTTGTGCCAAAGGAAAACTTTTCCTTCTCTGAAGACAACTTCATACCCTTTATCTTCTAACATTGCGACTGAGATCAGATTCTTTGTTAGACCTAGTACATGCAACAAATCTTGTAAAAGAATGAGTTTACCTGACTCCCTTTGAAAGGTTATGGTACAAATGCCGGTCGCATTGTATCGTCCACCGTCGCCCAACTCAACATGCATCTGGAGACCTTTCTCCACCAAGTCACTGAAAAGATTCACATCTCCCGTCATGTGAAAGGAAGTTCCACTATCAATATACCACCCCAATCCCAATGCACTAGACAACATGCATGCGATCAATGAGAAGTCCATCTCAAATTGCGAGGCAAGAGCCTCACCAGCTGCAGGTCCAGCAGCCTGCTTGTTCTTCTTCTTCTTTGGGCAATTCGTGGCGTAATGTCCATGATCGTGACAATAAAAACACTTCACTTTGTACATGTCACGCTCTTTACCATATACACCGGATTGAGAAGCCTTCTTCTTGCCCTTCCCTTTCCTTGCATTGGCAGCCAAAGCACAGTCTTCTTCATCAGATGCCTTTGATGAAGATCCATCCCTGGTATTCCGCCGGATCTCCTCTTGCACCAGATCAGACCACAGTCTTTCCCATCTGGGCAATTTCTCCCGACCATTGACACTATCTTGATATGCATGCCAACTTTTCGGAAGACCCAGGAGAGCCAAGCTCACCAAGTCCTCATCCTCCACCGTCACTCCCACGCTTCCCAGCTCATCCCTGCATTGGGTGAACCTCGTGAGGTACTTGGGGATGCTCTCTCCTTTCTCCATCTTGATGTTTCTGAGTCTATCCTTGAGCGCCAGCTTCCTTTGGTCGCTCTAGCTTTGGTATAGATCTATCAAGGCTTTCCACATCAAATATGGAGAAGCCTTTCCATGCAGGCTGGACACTATGTGATCCTTTACGCCCTCCAACAAAATCCTTCGACATTTTGCTTGTTTCTTTTGCCAAGCTTCGACAACAGCAGCATCAGTATAATTAGGCTTTGGAATCTCTTTCTCCAAGAATTCCAATAGCCCATTATCATCTAACACAGCCTCCATGCGGTCTTTCCATGCAACATAATTCGAACTGCCTTCCAAGGCATATTCTAGTCGCAATCCGTTGAAAGACATTTTCGCCTCGGCACCAAGAACACAAATCTGCAAATTCGATTTTCACCACCAGCTGATAACTCAATCACTTCCAATATATACTTGAGAACAAATTATTTCCAAATCAGAGATTGACTGCATGGGCATTTACCAGACCTTTCACCTTTAAAAGAAGGATGAATCCGGAGGCTACCTGGCCCATATGCAGGCTCTAGTCGAGGAAATAAAATGCAATCACCGTAATAGATCTTGACAATTAATTTTGCTCCGATACCATGTATAAATTTGCGGAATAATGAATATTTATCCACCGAGATTAACCTGATCATACACAAATTCAATTTGCTGCACAACACATAATCTCTTCTACAAATTAATCATCACATGCGGAAAATAAAACAAGGGGAAGAACATAAATTCACACACATAGAACGTAGCATGTATGGGGAAAGCTTATAGCTGAAAACCCCCAACTATATGTATCATATAGATGTATGATAACATGTAACAATCTTAGTACAATACTCCTCACAAGTACTCAGTACTGTCTCCAAAAGCTACACACAAACTAGCTAAGTTTTGAACAAGTCACGGGTTCAAAACTCATCCACTATTTTCCTGCCTCTACTGCGAAATCCAAAAGGAGAGAATAGGCTGAACCAATTCGAATTCCTCTTTCTTTAACAATGCAATCATCATTAGCATACTCATCCCACTGATTGTGCAAATCTCATGCACAACTAATGTACAACTGTTGTCGATCTCACCCTTTCATCTACCTCTTCCACTGGTCTTTCACTGAGCTGTCCATGCACTGAGTTAACTTATGTGTTATTTAGTTGAATAATGAGTTAATAATTAGTGAATTAAATAATATTTAATTCACCCAACTCATCTCTAGTGTAATCGCCAGTTAAACTGATCACAACTAGTTCAACTAGTTAACCGGAACACAATCGCCATTAACTCCTCAATCAACTCCACCAAAACTCTGCCACATGAGTCTAACTGAATTCTATCATGCATGAGCTCACCAAACCCATGGGAATAGCGTAAATCCTCATTTCAGCTACATGCCCCACCTCCGGGGGTCAAACTGAAGTGCTCCAAGAGAATAAACTGAAGTTTAGAGTCCAAATATTATTAAGGGTAAATAATATTCGACTGCTCTATTTTTAGCTAGGCAGTCTAAAAATAGATTTCGACCTAAATGTCTAAAAATATATGTTCATATATTTTTACCAACTTGACCAATCATCCAAGAATAGCATCCCGCAATTCCTAGACCATGCTCCATATGTCTAAAAATAGACATTGTCTAAAAATAGATTTTTCGACAAAAATCACATGTGTGGTCCCCACCTAGTTTAGGTGATCACTTTCCAACTAGGATCAAGAAAGATGTTTCAGGAGGCCTCCTTCACTATTTCTTGTTGCCATTTTAAACAGTATGGACAGCCCAGATGCAATCGGAAGATTGCGATTGGCAGGGGGAAAGGATAAAATGCTCTGATGCGATTGGTCGAGGGTTGTTGATCTTAAGGCCAGATCAACGGTGGGGAATGAATCAGAGGTCCAAAAGGCAGAGGGATGGGATATTGAACAGAGTAATGTTAGCCATCGGATTTGAGCCTAGCAGGGGAGATCAACGGCTGGGAAGCCATCGGGAGATTTCCAATCAGGAGGGGGCGATAAAAAATTAAAATGCGCCCAATGAAATCTCCAATGCGAGATTTTGCCGATCGTTGATTGGTTTAAGATCAACAGTCAGGATTCGTTTCAACCAATGCACAGATGGGTCACGTTATTATATGGAAAATGGGGTTTAAAATAAAATACAAAGTAAATTTCACATCGGGGAGAGGTTTTATATGAGGTTTAGCACCCGATTGCGGGGCTTTTTGGGTTATATGAAGGAAAGTGGAGGTCGGGGGTTTATAACAAAGGGGCTCATCGGCAACGGAACAAAAGAGGAGGCCTTTCAAGTGCGCCCGATGAAAAAACTCCGATGCGAGATTTTATTGATCGTTGATCGATTTTTATATCAACGGTCCCTTTCCTTTAAAACAATGAAATGACGGGTTTTAATGAAAACATAGGAAAGTGGGTTTTTTACAAAATACAAAGGAAAGTTTGTATTGGGGAAGGTTTTATTTAATTTTTTAGTGCCCAATTATAGGCTCCAGGTTTTACAAAGGAAGCAAGGGATCGGGGGTTTATATACAAAGGATCCAATTGCATTGGAAGCTTTATGAAACAAAGAGACATGCACTCGTTGAAAGTTCCGATTGCGATAAGTGCTTTCAGCCTTTGCGCTTGGTTCCAGCTTAGGCCTTATAGTTAAAAAGACTGTTTTTTAGCTTTTTATACATAGTTTTTAAGGGAAAAAGAGGGTTTCGGTAGAGGAAAGAAGGCTTTTTAAAACCAATGGAAGGAGTACAAATGATTTTAAAAGTTTCTTAAAGTGATTTTGAAGGTTAAAATTATGAAAATGGAAGAATTTTTATGAGGAAAAGGGGATGAAATGGAGGTTAATGATGAAGGAAAGGAGTAAAAATGAGGGAAAAAAGGGTTTTCAATAGTCTTTTTCTTTAGGAAAACAACAAAATTTCTGAGTTGAGAGGGAAACAGCAGTGAGGATTAACTCAAGGATAAGTTATCTTCATAAGACTTCATGAACTAATAATTTGGCAATCAAAATTTTTTTTTGAAGGCTTCAAAAATGATTTAGCCACCATTTGATATGACAAATTTTATAGGTGGCTAATAGTTGCTCCAAATGGGGATGGTTCCTTCTTGAAGGCATCAAGAAATTCAGACTTGTATTCTCTGGGAGGCTGATCAGTGCCTCATCCATTGGGCTGCAACTTTCTTCACTTGTATGATCTTCTTTTGCTCTAAAAATGTTAGCAGCTGTGAAAGATAATGGAATACTATCAAACCAGGCTTTCTACCTACCCAATCCTATCGATCTAACATTTTTTCTTGTTTTAGAGTGCATTTGGATCGACAACTCTTTTACAAAAAAAATTTTCTTTTGAAAGAAAACAACTAATCTAAGTCTACTTCTTATTTCTTCATGAACTCAGATTGAATAGTTGAGTTCATATGCTTTTCTACCTAATCTACTATCTATTAGGATTAAACTGTCTAACAGATTTTTATTCACTAATTTCTAAAATAGAAATTTAAAAGCATACAAGTTAGGATTGAACAGTCTAATTTGTTGTTGATATATGGAATAAAAACAAGCTGCACATAGATGTATTATTTGCAGAAAATTAAATTAAAATGGTGAAGGCTTAAGATCTAAAAATTTTCAGCACATCCTTCTCTTTTCTTTAGCTCTGTTTTTGAGTTTATTCGAGCTATTTTTTCCTTGTTCTCTGGTTCAATTTTTGAGCATATCAGAACCATTTTACTTCTGTCTTTGACTCGAAAATTAAACAGTTTAGAGCCATTCTTCTTTTGAAAACTGAGGTTCAGATTTTGAGCTTGATTGAACCTTTACTTTTCTATCCTAATCTACCTAACTGATAAGCCAAGATTAAGCTATTTGGAAAATCTAATTTCACTAACCTATCAGTATTAAATTTAAAACTAATTAGTCATGATTAGGCTATATGAATAATTAGGAGTGTGTTTTTTAGGAGTGGCATTTGAGCTTGCACACTTTCAGATTTTGTTTCTCTTTTTTGGTATGGGGTTGTACCTTTCTTGTTTTTACAATCTTCCCTCTTTTCTCCTTTTTACTGTTTTTATATTTTTAATTTTTCTAACTTTGAAAGTAATGATGGATGAAATATTTATAATGGGAAAAAAGATAAAAATGCTTCCACACATGATTGGATCAAAAAAAATAATGTTTGAGCATCCTGCCATTGACAGGACCCCCAAATAGTTCAGCTCTATTCAACTCCTGCAATAAATAAGCATTGTTACCAGCAGTAGAATGAATGAGATAAGGGCGAAGCCATAAGTTATCGAATTTCCCATGCTTGCCCTTGTTTTCTCTCCTTGAGTCCCACTTTAACACTTTTTCCCCAATGTTGAAATTGCTGGCCTTTGTTCTTCTATCAAAAAGCTTTTTGGTGCTCTCTTGATTTTGTAAAGCTCTGTTGTAGACCTTCTCTCTAGATTGCTGAAGGTGTATAGTCTGATTAATTCTTCTGATCATGTCATTTTCTTCAGACTGCACTTCTTGAATCAACTTCATAACTGGTACACCAAGGCTGGTTGGAAAAATTGCATCTGTACCATACACAAGTTGGTAGGGTGAAATTCCAATAGATTTCTTAAGTGTCAATCTGTCAGCCCATAGTGCATGCACTAGCTTACTGTGCCAAGACTTCTTGTTGTCCTCCAATAACTTCTTGATTATGTTCACCAAACTTTTGTTTGAAGATTCTGCTAGCCCATTACCTTGAGGGTAATAAGCAGTAGAATGACCCAATGTAATCTGATATTTGTGACAGAATTCAACCATATTCTTGGATCCAAATGTTGTTGCATTATCAGTGATGATCTTCCTAGGATATCCAAATCTAGAGAGGATATGAGTCTCAATGAATTTTATGATGAAAGATTCATTGGCTTGCCTAGAAGGGATGGCTTCTATCCATTTGGTGAAGTAGTCTGTTGCAGTGAGAATCCATCTATGTTGGGTAGATGATGGTGGATAGATTTCTCCTATGAAGTCAAGTCCCCACTGTTGAAAAGGAGCTTCAACAGTGATTGGATGTAGAGGTAAGGGCAGCAATTTTCTCTTGCCTTAAAAAATTTGGCATTTATGATAGGAAATTATCATCTTGTGTACATCTAGAAAGAGTGTGAGCCAATAGTAACCAGCCCTAAGGATTTTGTTGGCTGTTTTCTTCCAGTAGAGGTGGCCTCCACATTCTCCTTCATGGAACTCGTGCTTAACCTTCTCTACATCATTCTCAAGCAAACATTTAAGAAATATCCCACTTGCATTTTTCCAATAAAGACATTTATCTTTAATGCAGTAGTTTACAGCTTTTAACTTAAAAAACCTTGCCTTTGTTTTTGATAAACTAGGAGGTGTATTCAAATTAAGAAAACCATATAAAATATCAGCATACCAAGAGGAATTCATAAAATGGTATTCAATAATGGGAATTGACATTTCCTCTTATTCATCTAAATCATTTATCATATTTATATCAAGAACTTCAAAATTTGATTCAGCCATTAATCTAGCTAGACCTTGGCCTTTAATGAGTTTAGTGGGCTTTATTTCCAAATCATATTCAAGTATTACAATTATCCACTTACCTCTCTTACCATTTGGGTCCTGTGTTAGAATGCATTTCACAACTGAATTTGGGACAAAGGAAATGATGTGAGAGTGAAAAATATAAACTCTGAAGTCTTTTAAAGCCATGACCAAAGCAAAAGCTTGTTTCTCCATAATGTTGTACTTCAGAGGAGCATCTCTCAATTCCTTGCTAAATAATGCAATGGGCTGTTCTTGTCCTTGTGGATTTTTCTGCAATAGGACAAAAACTATTGTATGTTCTGATGCAAATGAAAAAATATAAAAATATTTTGAAAAATCAAGACTTATTAGAACTGGTGTTTTGGTTAATTCTTGTTTCACCAGCTTAAAAGATTTCTTTGCTTCCAAGGTCCATTTAACTCCTTGTTATTTTTTCATCATGTTTGTAATGTTTCTAAGGAGTTCAGCCAAGTTGGGTATGAACCTTCTCAATAAATTAATCTTTCCAATGAAATATTGAAGTTCCTTGATGTTTCAAGGATGAGTGATTTGCAATATAGCCTCAATCCTTTTTGGGTCTATCTTTATCCCCTCTTCTGAAATGATGTGCCCAATAATTTTACCTTCTTCGAGACCAAACAGTGTTTTCTTTGGATTTAAATATATCCCAAACTTTCTGCATTTCTCGAATACTTTTCTCAAGTGTTCTAAGTGCTATTCATCTGTCTTGGAAAAAACAGTGACATCATCAAGGTAAATAATGATGAAGCAGCCCAATTCTTCTGAGAATGCAATGTCCATGGCTCTCTGAAAAGTAGTACCAGCATTCATTATACCAAAAGGCATTTTCACATAAATTAAAGTGCCCCAAGGTGTAGTAAAATATGTCTCTAATTGATCATCAGGATGTACTAAAATCTGATTGTATCCTGAGTAGCCATCTAGTAAAGAAATTCTTTTAGAACCAACTACCCTTTGTAAAATATGATCCATCTTGGGTAAAGGGTAGTTTTCTTTCAATGAAGCTTTGTTTAAGTCTCTAAAGTCAATACAAAGCCTAATATCTCCTATTTTCTTCCTAACTGACACCAGATTAGACACCCACTCAGAATATCTAATAGGGACAATAATACCAGACATTTTCTTGATTTCCTTCTCAACCAAAGGTGACTAAACAGGGTTTATTTTGTGTATTTTTTGTTTAAATGGTTTATTGTTTTCCTTGAGAGGTATCTTGTGCTGAATTATTTCAGTGTCATAGGATTTCAGATCCTCATAACTATTGGAAATACTGAGCGGGGGGGGGGTTGAATCAATATTCCTTTAAATTAGAGAATTAGTTAATATTAAATTATTATCAGTGTTTTTACAATGATAGCAGAAAACAAGAGGAACACAAATGCACACAGTTTTTAAGGTGGAAACCCACTCCGGGACAAAAAAACACCTAATTATTTTTTAATAATTTTTTAATATTCAACTCCAATTGAAAATAAAGCTCCAACTTCCTAGAATTTAGAAAATAATTCTTCTCCATCTCCCACTAGATGGACGTTCCAATGCCCGAGATTCTTCAGTAGCAACTGAATGGATGCCCCAACACCCAATGAGCTACAACTCACCCTAGCACCACCCTACCACCCTATATAATAATAAAAGAAGAATGGACTCCCATACCAGGGAAAATGGTCCACTTTACAATGGTATAGAATGATGCAGAAGAAGAAGATATACTAGACCATAGCCCTAACTTTGACACAACCACTTAATGATGATCCTAGACCTCCCAACACTTCCTCTTCAACCCTTGGTAGATAGAAACTAGTACAATTTGTACAATAATGTATTTACAATGACTAAGTACAATGATACCTTTACAATGATTGTATGCAGTGCTGCCCACTTGAAGACTTCATATGATGAACTTCTTGCTTCTGTTATGCACCTTGGTTGCTGCTCTTGTCATGCTACCCTCTGCTGCACCTTTCTTTTCTTTTCTACCATAGAAAGTCTAGTCATTTGCAATCCTTGACAACACATGATCTAACTTTTTCTTGCCTTCTAGGAGCTCGATATTGAATCTGGTGTATCTCTAGTATTTTAGATCCTCAATATCTTATTTTTGGTCTTGTAGTAGTCCTCTAAGTTGTATTTCCAATGCCACAGGTTTGACCCAATTTTAATTCTTCAAGAGAGAGTTATACCCAATTTATCACAATACCCTAATTATGGATTGTTTCAGTCGAGCACACTTGTACGGCGTGCCACATGTCATTGTTTCTTCATTTGGCTCTAAAATTGATAGAAAGAAAACTAAATACCGTGAAATATCTATCACTTTTTATGGAATTCCAATCCGATACTCAGAGAGAGATTTATGACGATTTTACCAAGGTCACTTCTTTGAGATGAATTTCAGGAGCCTGCAAAAACCCTTTCTTCCACAGATCATATCTCCAAAAATATTGCGCAAATTGATCTGAAATTTTTACTGCAGCTTCCTTAGCATTTTGGCTTCACCTCATAAACATTTCATCTTTGGATCCTTCTTATAAAAAATGTTAGAGTGAAAATTCCACGATGACCTATTTCATATGGCTGAATCCCATACATAAGGAGGAAATGAGGATCACAATTTATATAAGTGCTTAAGTTGAGAGGGGCTTCAACAAGTGAATGTGGGAGGGATTTTAGGAGCTTAAAAAATATATTAATTATGAATTTTAAATGACCCATTCCCCAACCCCATGGGGTTTTAGCCCACTAACTAGGGGTACAAACTTCAAACATGAATATCTCTCAAACCGTGAAGAATTACATGGTGTGCCATATATCAACAGAAACATCTCGACAAGTAGAAACCATCAAAATCATTACTGACCCATAATATATTAATTTTATAGGTCAAAATTCCCATTCAATATTGGGTTAGCCCTTGGTGCTGCTTGGGTTGACATCAATGACAACCGCTGATCAACAATAACTCCACGCAAAAACATTAGAAAATTATTTAAGCAGCTCTATGTATTTGAGTTTGATGTGAGCTGGTAAAGTCTTAGACAGTTTGATCATGATTGGTTTTATTTCACTGCCTATATTAAACTCTTCAACTTCAGTTTCTACAGGCTCTAGCTTTGGATTCTTGGCCACATCATTGAAATCAAACAACTCTTCTAAAGGGGCCAGACCTTTTGGAAAACTTTGATTGTTAGACTGCAGAGTTTCTAAGTCTTTTGTTTCTAACTCTACAACAGTTTCTGTCATGTTTTCAAGTTTGTTAGACAACAAATTTATATCAGAAATATTTGGAGAGTTTTCTTCTTCATCAAGTATATTTTCTTCACTAGGACAGTCTATTTCATAGTCTGAATCTGAACTTGGCAGTTCAAATTCATTTCTGGACTGTAGAAAGTCTTCTATTTGTTTGTCTCCATCAAACACTTGCCAATACTTCTCGTTATCAGGGACAGATGTTCTGAATTTAATTTGAGTTGTGCATTGTTTGGTTTCATAAGGTGTTAAGCATGTTCTAGCAGCAAAATCTAAACTGTTTGCTTGAGTATTCTTTTCTCTTGGGACAAAAATAAGTTTAAATTCCTCGAATGTTTTCAATAAATCCATGACATCATTTCGATAGGCTCTAAGTCTAGGATGTTTTGTGGTATATTCCCCGTTTACTTGCCTAATTATTAATTCAGAATCACCATGCACCTTTATCCTTTCGGCCCCTAATTTCTTCAATATATTCAAGCCTAAAAGAAAGGCTTCATACTTGACTATGTTATTGGTGCACTAAAAGTTTAATTTGCAGGAGTGCCCTTCAGTATGATTGTTCATTTTATTGTGAAGCCACACTCCTACACCTGCATCACTCTTAGTACAAGATTCGTCAAAGTGCATACTCCAGAGAGGACTAGTTTCGGTTTCATCAGTTTGGTTACTATCCTCTTCAAATAGTGCGCTTTCGGATTGTTCTTGATGACCAACACTACATTGAATTTTTTTTAATTCCTCAGGTTTTTCATTGCGTTGAGGATTACTTTCTTGACTCTCAAGGTTCAAAAGCAATGGATGAATGATTTGTAGCTCTAGACTTGGGTTTAGTTTGCTGTAGTTTTCAGGTTTAGAAAATTGTTTTGACACTTCTGTCACATCTTCCTCCTCCTCTCTATCTGCCATTAATTTAGTAAAGGTCACTTGTTCACTGAATTTTTCATCGTTGAAAAGGATAAATGAGTCAAGGCCTGTGTTTACAGAATAAAGAGGAGAGTTTTGAGGTCTCTCTTGGCTAGTAACCATGTATTGCATATGGGACTTCCTGTAAAGTCTTCTAGTCTAATTGAAAATAGGGATGGTTACATATGTCATGTCAATATGCATAGTTCCTTGTAACTTAGCTCCCTAAGATCTTAATAACAACATACCATAATTTTGGGGCACATCAACCACTACAATATCCATGACTAAACACTTGGCTAGAATTTGTGCTAAGTTTACACAGAGGTTTCTGATTAAACCTAAACATTTCACTCTACTTGAGTCGAAGGAGTAAAGATCTTTGTAAGGTCTGGTGATTTTAAGGCCTAGGCTCTCCATTACAGCTTTGGGCATTAAATTGTGGGAGGCCCCTGAGTCATGCATGGCGTTGTGCAAAATCTTGTCATGAACATTTAAGCTAACATAAAAAGGACGAACCAGTCCTTCTTGATATCTACCTTCAATCTTAGGACCGAATATTAGCTCTGGCTAGTCATCATTAAGATTGACAGTATCATTATTCTCTTCTATGTTAAAAGCCTTCAAAATTTGAGATCTAGATACATTCTGGGTAGCTAATTCAGTAAGGGGAGAAGAGATCTTTATTCTGGAGATTTCCTGCTCCAAACTAAAAGGCATATGATTCTTTGAAGTGCTTGTTTCAGCCTTATTAACTGCCACTCTATCAGAAAATTCAGTTTGTTGATTTCCTCCATTTACATTTGTCAAAATTGTTTTAATAGGAGCATTAGCTGAGGTGCTAATGCTACTAAGGTCTGCATTGTGTTTTTCAGTACTTTGAGTGTCTTTTTCTTCGTCTTTATCAGAATTTCTAGCCACTGTTTTGTCTTTATATTTTGTAGTCTTGGGTTTATTCACAGTGATGTTTTGTGCAGATTTATCAGAGGTTTTAGTTTTGGGAGTTTCCTGATTGCTTTTACTCCTAAGGTCATATTCCTTTTGAGACTCTATGATGACATTTTCCATTTCTTGATAATAACTTTCATCCTCATCTCTTTTGTCATCATAGGGTGTGTATAGACCTTGCTTTCTATTGTAATGAACTTCAAAGTCATCATTATCTACTCCCAACATATTGATGTCATCTTCCTTTGTTTGTTTTACTGTTTCTTCAACCTCACTTACATAATTTTGATGAAAAGGAGGAGTGATCTATTGATCATCCTCCCTTGGTCTGTTTTGAGGCTGTTTTCTCCTAAAATTCTGATTTTAGTTTTGATTTCTGTTTTGAGGAGCTGTTTGGTTTTTATTTTCTTGTGCTCTCTCAAGAATGCTCATCTTCTTCATCATCTCCTCCATCATTCTTTCCATCTTTGAGCTAGATGTCGAAGGTGTATATTCCTCTTTAAATGAAAATTTCTTCTCATTCCTCATTCTTGCTCTTTTCTCCATTAAGTTAACTTCCACAACAAGAGCTCATTTTTGCATATATTCAAGAGTTAAAGGATCTCTCTCTCTCAGCTGATAGGCCATTTCAGGATCAAAACCTTTAGGAAATTTGTTTAAAGCTGAGCCTTCTGGAGGTTTTAAATCTGGGGGAAGAGCATTATAAACACTGTTAAACCTAGTGCAATAAGCTTGTACACTGTCCCCAGTGTTTCTATGGAGATTCTTGTAGTTCGAAAGTATTTGGAGAGGGTTATTCTTCACTTCCCATTTATTTAAGAATAACTGATGGAAGTCTTGGAGATCATTGATACTATGAGGGGTTAAGACTTTAAACCATTTTCTTACTTCTCCCCCTAAACTCTGAGAAAACAGTCTAAGTTTGACAGTTTCATCATCAATCTCATTTATGTCAAAGTAGTCATTCATCTTATCCACATGTTGTGAAGTAGTAGTAGCATTACTGTCATCATACAATGGTATCTTGGACTGATAGTCCTGTGGAAGATTGACTAAGGGTAAAGGAAGGACTAAGGGAGCATACCATGTTGCCATGATAGGTGGTTGTGGAATAGTGGGGGGTTTACAAGTGGTGGATTGACAAGAGGGAAAGTGGGTTGAAGTGGAGTGGTTTGAATAGATGTATGAATAATAGATGTGGATGGACCAACAATAGATTGTTGAGCTGATCTTGGATGAGAGACACCTAAATTATGAAGGAAATGTAAATCAGGTAGTGTAGTTTCTCTACTACCTGGATGTTCACTTCGTTCTAGGGATGAAAGTGAAGACTCTAAATCTAGCTGATCTAAATCATCAAGTGACCGATTTCTAAATGGATTTCTTAAGTCAACTTGTGATTCTTGTAGAGCTGAAAGGTTTTCTAGAACAGAATTAACTCTAAAGGGTGATATGAAAATAGTTGAAGATTTAATCTCAGGAGACTTCCTAAGAATTCTTTCATGGTTATCAAATATCTCAGGAGGGTTTGGGTCAAGGTAAGCTCTAGTATAAATCTTTCTAGGAGCCACTATGCTGTGTTTTTCAGACCCTACTGAACAAGAAAATTTTAACCAAATATGACAATATTTAAGAGGCTAACTGATCTTTTAAACAAGAAAACTTTAATCCTAAATTCCTCTAACTGAGTTTATATGATGTTATGATGATAACGGGTCTTCCCAATGGAGTCTTTAGGGTCTGTTTAGGATTTTGGAGTCACTAGGTGGAAATTTTTAGCTCTTTTGGAGGTAAAAGGTTTTATGGTCCACCACCATGTTTATTTGAATACCAATCTGAAATATTTTTTGGGTTTTCTGAGTTTTTTTCAGTCCTATGGGTTGTAAGAGTGTCCTAAATTTGTTCCAACACTTAGCTACAGTGATGAGACAAAGAAATTCTACTCTTATGGCTAAGCTAGCGGATTCCTTCAAGGTTTAATAAGCTTCTTATGAGGATCCTAAGGTTTCCTTAGTTTGTCACTGATTCAAACAAGTTTTATCACGATTACCATTTGCTTGGTAGTGCTTGAAGAGGGCTTCTTGTACTCACTAAACAATGTTATTGAATCGATGGTTTTCCTAAGGCCCTTAAAGGTATCTAGGATGAAAAACACTCAAATTCCCTATTGGAGTCGCCAAAAATGTTATGCCTGGTGGCTCAACTGGCTAACACACCAAATGTTCTTGTTCAAAGGGTAATTTGTTTTTTTGAGGTGCACTTAGATTCTCATTAACTCAGAAATCCCCAGTGGATTCGCTAGAAATGTTATGCCTAGTGGCTCAACTGGCTAACAGAACAAATGTCATTAAATCAAGAGGTTTCCTGAGGTGCCAAAAGTATGTAGGATGAATTTTCCTCAGAAAATCCCCAGCGGAGTCGTCATAAATGTTATGCCTGGTGGCTCAACTGGCTAACAGAATAAATTTCATTAAATCAAGAGGTTTCCTGAGGTGCCAAAAGTATGTAGGATGAATTTTTCTCAGAAAATCCCCAGTGGAGTCACCGGAAATGTTAGCTCCCTGTAATTTGCAAGATTGGAAAATACAAACTGTAGAGAGAACATTTGAACCACTTTGGGATTCTAAGATCTAGCCCTCCTAAATCCAGAGAGGGATCTCTCTAAATAAGTGCAAAGATTGATTTATCTTTAAGGCTTGAAATGTGATATTAAGTTGGTTATGAAGAAAAAAAAAATTTGTTTTTTTTGGTTGGGAAAAGATATGTGAAGGTGAAGGAAGTCTAAATGAAGGGTGAAGGTGAATGAAAGTGAAATTGATTTAGCTAAGAAGATAAGAAAGATACAACTTCAAACAATTGGGCTATGGAGTCATAGTAGGATTTAATTGAAACAACAAGGTTCAAGAGTGGTCCATGGGGCAAGTCATCTATGTCTAAGGATCTGTTTAAAGTTTATTAATGGAATGAAATGAAACAATAAGAAGGGGAATTAAAAAAATTAAGAACAAAGAGCAGCCTAAGATCAAGTAAGTACTTTGAAACTATCCTGCTTTCGGCATACACTTGAGAAAAACATAAAAGTTATCTAAGATCAGGTAAGTAATTTAAAACTAGCCTGCTTTCGATGCACTTTCAATAGAAATCACTTAAAACACAAAAATAATAGCTTAAGATCAAGTAAGGACTTCGAACCTATCCTGCTTTCAGCATATTCTAAGGGAAACTTTTCGAAGCAACTGTTGAAGAATAAACTAGAGGACAAGGCTCACCATAGACTTCCCTAGCTTTGCTTTACTTAGTAAACTTTTAAGACAAACACATAAGATAACAAAGAATAGTCTAAGATCAGGTAAGAACATTAAACCTATCCTGATTTCAACATACTCTTAGGGAAACCTTCAGACAACCTTTGGAGGTAAAAATAGAGGGCAGGGCTCACCATAAACTTCCCTAGTTCACCTTTACTTGGAAGAAACGGAAAATAACATTCAAGAACAATTTTTAAAGTCTAGACAGTAAGAGAAGGGAACGCCAACATATTGACTTCTTAAACTGTACTAAATCATTCTTAAACAACATAAATGGAAGAAAACATGTAGATAAAGCTTATCAATAAGAGCAGGGTATCTTTGACAGTAAATCCTAACTCTATAATTATTGTTCTTTATCATAGAATATGGACAGAATGGAAACAAAAATAAAATAACAATTCACAATAAGAAAAACATCACCGTTGACATAGACCAGGATCCCATAAATTAGCTTGTATTTGATACTTCAAACCAGTTACAATATTCAAGTCTAATGGTTATCTATAGCTTCAAACCTCTCATCTCAACTTACGTATATTCAATTACAAGCAGAGCTTACAACAACTTCAGAAAAATATTTACAGGCAACAGATATGCAGTGACCAATATTATCTCATTTTCTATAGAAGTATTTATAGAAGAAATGAGGAGGTGGGATAGGATTAAAGATGTTCTAAGTTCAATTAATATAGTTAATGCTTCTCGGCCTTTGAGGGGCTCAATGGAGAAAATTATGATATTTCCTTTGTATTAATTGGTTTACATTAAGTATTTGATCCTCTTAGAAGAGTTTGTTGACTTTAAAGCTCTTCATCATCTTTGTAATAACTCTGTTGATATTTTGCAATAAGCCTCTTTGGCTCGAAATCACTGTTGAGCTGTATTTATGCTAATATTTTCTATTCTGGTAATAACTTGGCCTCTTTTGAATGCTTTGAGGTTGTTGGTGGCTTTTTGTAGCTGAAAGAATTCAATTAGCCTCTGATGTGGTAGTGGAGGCTTCTCAGTCTGATAGATATTATCGTTTTTTCTTTAAACACGTCTAATTTTCTTTAATTCTGTGTGTTAGGATTAATTAAGCCTAAATTTTGTCTTCTGTCTTCATGATGTCTTTAACTATGTTTAATTGAGAGGATTAGGCTTTTGATTTGCTGAAAGTGGTCCGTAAATCCTCAATATTGTATAAACAGTCTTCAAATTTTCATCTCTGCTGTGAAGTTATTCTTTAACATTGATACTCTTCGTTCAATTTAGCTTTGCTATGTCTTGTTGATGTGCAGGTGCACAGGGGCTTTATAGTAGTGTCAGTGCTCATAAGGCATAGGAAAACTTGGATGGGAAACCCTGTGGATCAATCTCTTTGATGAATAAAGGCCTGGGGGATTGTCATCCCTGGCCTTCAATTCTCTTTTAAAATTTTTGAAAAAACTATTAAAACCTACACAAACAAGAAAAATTTAGAAAATCCTGTGTATTTTGGGTTTGACTGCTTTGGAGGATGGGGTTAGATTGCAGCCGTTGAATGAAAGAATCCAATGGCGAGGATTGCTCGTGGGGGGAGGCGGTTGGATAAACGGTGCAAGAGATTAAGTCAGGGCCGTCGATCTGCAAAGATAAACAGTTGAGATTTATCAAAGGAAATATAATGTAGAGGGCCAAGTTATAATAAAATAGGCAAAAATGTGAAGAGAAATGAGAAAATACCTTTGGCGGAGGAGAAATTTGTTGAAAGGAAATTTCAGGTTTTCGAACGATCCTGGGCCGTCAGATGAGATCGGCCAGAGAGATCGACGACTGAAAATGATTTAAGAAATCCCTTGGAGAATGGAAGAGGGCGATAGTTCAAAAGTGAGATTGAATGCGAGCTGTTTATCTACAAAGATCAATGGCATATATCACATATGAGAAAATACAATGCAAATGGGAAGGGTGGTTTCGACATTAAAAACCACTAGTTTCAAACAACAAAAATGGAGGAAGGAAGTTTTAAATTTTCGAACGCGATATGCGTTAGAGCCTGACACATGGAATTTTAAAACCACCTATATCACATGAATTTTAGGAATTATCTGTCGGGCTTAAATTTACGCAAAACTGTGCGCCTACCGTTAGATCTGGGGCTTTAGATTGAATAGTCGATATGAGATCGCGATAAGACAAGATGTAAGGACAGAAAGAGGTGTCGCAGGGGAAGGTGGTTTCAATCTTGACCGTCCGATCAGGGAATGGACGACGGAGATTGGATCTGGAGAAAGGTAGGACCCAAAGGATTTTGGCCTATCGAGTTGACTCTAGACTGTTGGATCAAGGAATGAATGGTCCAGGTTAATCTCGGGGTCAAATGAATAAAATATGAGGTAGGGGCTAGGTAGAGAAAGGGTTAATGAGGGTTGTTGATCTACAGAGATCAACGGTAAAGATCTGTTTCAAACCTTTATATAGCGGGTTTCATGAAATTAACAAAGGTGGCAAGGATTGATCTGGACCGTCAGATCTGAGTGTATGGATGGCACAGATGCAATCGGAAGATCGCGATCGGCACGGGAAAAGGATAAAATGCTCCGATGCGATTGATCGAGGGCCGTTGATCTTAAGTCCAGATCAACGGTGGGGAATGAGTCAGAGTTCCAAAAGGCAGAGGGATGGGCTATTGAACAAAGTAATGTGGGCCATCGGATCTAAGCCTGGCGGGGGAGATCAAAGGCTGAGAAGCCATCGGGAGATCGCCAATTGAGAGGGGGCGATAAAATATTAAAACATGCCCAATGAAATCTCCGATGCAAGATTTTTCTGATCGTTGATTGGTTTAAGATCAACGGTCGGGATTCGTTTCGACCAATGCACTGGCGGGTCACATTATAATATGGAAAATGGGTTTTAAAATAAAATACAAAGGAAATTGCGCATCGGGGAGAGGTTTTATATGAGGTTTAGCACTCGATTGCGGGGATTTTTGGGTTATATAAAGGAAAGTGGAGGTCGGGGGTTTATAAAAAAGGGGCTCATCGGCATCAGAACAAAAGAGGAGGCCTTTCAAGTGTGCCCGATGAAAAAAATCCGATGCAAGATTTTATTGATCTTTGATCAGCTTTTAGATCAATAGTCCCTTTCCTTTAAAACAATGAAATAATGGGTTTTAATGAAAACATGGGAAAGTGGGTTTTTTACAAAATACAAAGGGAAGTTTGTATCGAGGAAGGTTTTATTTAATGTTTTAGCGCCTGATTGCGGGCTCTAGGTTTTACAAAGGAAGAAAGGGATCGAGGGTTTATATACAAAGGAGCCAATCACATCGGAAGCTTTATGAAACAAAAATACATGCGCTCATCGAAAGTTCCAATTGCGATAAGAGATTTTGGCCTTTGTGCTTGGTTCCAGTGCCAAGTCGCATGGTGGGGAAGTGGTTTAGGGCTTAGCCCAAAGGGGCTTAGGCCTATAGTTAAAAAGACTATTTTTTAGCTTTTTAAACAGAGTTTTTAAGGGAAAAAGAGGGTTTCGGTAGAGGAAAGAAGGCTTTTTAAAACCAATGGAAGGAGTCCAAATGATTTTAAAAGGGTCGTAAAGTGATTTTGAAGGTTAAAATGATGAAAATGGAAAAAAAATTATGAGGAAAAGGGGATGAAATGGAGGTTAATGATGAAGGAAATGACGAGTAAAAATCAGGGCAAAAATGGTTTTCAGCAGTCTTTTTCTTCAGGAAAACAGCAGAATTTCTGAGTTGAGAGGGAGACAGCAGTGAATATTAAATCGAGGATAAGTTATCTTCATAAGACTTCATGAACTAACAATTTGGCAATCAAAATTGTTTCTTGAACGCTTCAAAAATGATTTAGCCACCATTTGATATGACAAATTTTATAGGTGGCTAACATATCCTAAAAGGCATAAAGATATATTTGTTGAAAACACCTACATAGAGAGATCCCTCTCTAAATCTAGGAAGGCTAGATCCTAGGATTCCAAAGTGGTTCTGATGTTGCCCCTGTAGTGTTTATTCTTTCCATTATTGTAAATCACAGGGAGCCAACACCAGTCTAGTTTTCATTTGACTCATCATACAAGTAATGTGGACACTCCAGCCATGAGAAAACTTGATTTTCCCAAGGTCACTCCAGAAGTGCAACAAACCTCTTGTAGCACCTGTAAATTTGACATTTCTCCCAAACCATGATACCTGTGTAAAACATGGAGGTTTTTCTTCCTTGACCTCTGTGGGAAAAAAAACTCTCTCACATTTGTTAATTTCATCTCCGTTTGGTTAGAAACATAGTCTTAAGAAAAACTGGCCCTATGAGTGACAAATGGCTTGAATCTTGGAATGAATTCTTGGAAAATGATGGAGCCATGATGTTTATGAGTTGGTATGGCTTCATACTTGCTGATATGACCTACCATATGGATCCTTTACTACTATTCCTCTTTTTCATAGCAAATAGATCAGGGAGGGCCTGGAAGATAGAAGGCAAAACCAGAGGCTTGTATAAGTCTAGGAATTTTATGGGAATAGGTAGTATAGAAGGAGGCTAATAACCATTTGAGATTTCAGCAAGGGTAGGTGATGTAACATGAGGCTCATGTTTCATTGGGTTTCGTACAAGTGCATCAGGGATGTGCACGGGTGTATAAATATGTACATGGTCTACAATATGAGGCTTAGCTTTTTTAGGCTTAAGAAGTTTAAAATGATCAATGAAGACCTCATCAGCATATTCTTGATTAGGTTTAAAGTAGGATAGAACATAATTATAGATAAAAACAATAATTTCCTGTATCCAATTTAGGCTTGGATACTCTCTCTTTCTAGGATGTTGGTCATGTTTCATGTTCTTCCTCTAGTGGAGTGTTTAGTCTTATTGAGAGTTGTGGAGTCGCTAGGTGGATGATTTACAAATTTATTAAGGTTGGTTGTTGTGCACCATTAGCAACTAGATACCAATCTTGAGGTGTTTCTGGGTTTTCAAAGTTCTTTATATAACACTAATATTTTCAATAAGTGTCCCTAGTGGAGTCGCCGTTATGTTAGGTCCCTGTAATTTGTCAAATTGGCAAGACCAAATGTACAAGGGTAACATCAAACCAAATTTGGAGTCCTAGGACCTAGCCTTTCGGGACTCAAAGAGAGCTCTCTCTATATTTTTGTAAAATATGTAACTTATTTGTTTTAGGACGTTGATTTTAGGCTAGTTAAATTGATAGGGTATGTTTGTTTTGTTTTGTTTGGTGTGCTTGGTTGTCAAGAAGAACAAATAAAGTAAGAGAAACTTAAACAATTGGGCTATGGAGTCTACAAAAGGTCTTGAAAACTACAACAATAGGTCAAGGGTGTTTCATAGGACAATTTAACAAATCCAAATGGATCTAAATAGGTTTAGTGAGTGTGGAATGAACATTAAGTTGTGACTATAGTAGGTTTAAAGGGAAGTTAAGAATCATTTAACATAAAATATAACAAGAAGAGTCTATAAGAGTATTATGCATCAAGAAAGAATCAAAGGATAGGGCACACCATAAGTGTCTTTGACCTATCCCTATCAAGTAAACTTTAAGACAACTATCCAACAAACCCTAGAGAGCAGGGAACTCCTAACTTCTCTAGCTATCTACCTTCAGAGAAAGAAAACATTCAAGATAGCACGTAATTAATGATTAAAGAGAAGAGAACTCCTAAACTCCTTAATAAAATTGTAAATACCTTCAAAGTGACCATTTCAAGATAGACTAAAGGATAGGGCATATCATAAACTTCTTTCGCCTAAACCCTAATAAGAAAACTTCAAAAAAAATCCTAGAAAACAATGATTCAAGCTACACCAAAGGATAGGGCATTCCATAAAATTCTATGGCTTGACTCTATTTAATAATTTTTAAGACAAAAAAGCTAAGTGGAATTAAAGATAAATGAAGAATTCTTCAATCAGACCTAGCAGAGGAAAAAATTTGGGCAATAGAAGTAGACAGACCTAAGGTGCCTCTAACAACATATCTTAAAATTTATGTTCTAATGCAAGAGAAAATATGGAACAATATGAGAACATAAGGAAACAATAAATAGATTAGAGAAAAATCACCATTAACTAGGTTCATGAATCCTATGAGGGTTCTTTCTCCATTGATGCTTAGTCCAAAAACAATCACACAACTCCAAAGCCAATTTCTTCACATCTCCAAGTCTATGTATTCATCTCAATAAAACAACCAACCACCAACATGAAGCCTCCATGCAGTATTTAAATTTAAAATTAGGAAAAAAACCATAGCTAGGGTTCCAAAATGTCATTAATTACACATTTAAGTCATTTTCTCCTATGAGACCATGCAAGCCCAAAGGCACAAATATCCCAAACTCATAAATGCAAAAATAACTTCTAAGTTAACCTCTGAGATAATTTTCAAATAATTTGACCTTTAAGGACTCTCATTAAATTTAAAAATAGCTCCAAGTCTCTTTTGTTTACTTTCTGGCCAGGGCACAACACCAAGGTTCAAGGGCACAGTGCCAAAACTGGAAAAATTTCCCTTTTGCAGCTGATTTTTGGAGGCCTTCCCGGTGTCCAAATGAGCTCCATGATAGCTCATTGGAAAGCCTGTCCTATATAGTTTCTAAATATGCCTTTAATTTCCATATTGGTGCACATTTTCCTATTCAGAAACCATTTCTCCCAAGACTCCTTAGGGCACAACATCAGTGCTGAAAAGAGGGCATAAAGGTGATTGTTTGCTTGTTTTTGGCCATTTTCAGGGACAAGGTTTGCTCCAAATGACCTGAAATTTTCTGAGGGTGATGTATTTGGCATGAGGATCATGAAAATGTAAACCTTTCCTCAATTGAGTGCCCCAAAAAAGAGCGCAGCGCAGTGGCACTGTGCGTTTGGCCCAATTTCTGCATGTCAAACTGTCTTACTAAATACTCATGTTTTTTTTTAAAGAAACATGTTGCAGGAGTCCAAATGTGTCCTTTGAAGAAGAAAATTATCTTGGTTGAGTTATTTGAATTGGTATTTGTGCTAATATTCTTTTGAATTTCCCTTTAATCTCTGTTTTAGGCCTTTAAACCTGATTTTCCTTCTAACCTCTATTTTAGGCATTTAACTTGGATTTGCCTTAAAAAACCGTCTAATCTATTTTATCTCTTTATATTCATCTTTGTATTTTGATTTGTCTTTAATATCTTTGATTTTGTGCCTTTAAACCTGATTTTCCTTATCGCTGAGTGGATTTGATCTTGAAACACTGATTAAGATAATGGCATTTACCTTAACATGGATGCAAACTCATCACTTTCACTCTACAAGTATCTTTGGCATTTGTGCCTCACTACCACTGCCACTGTCTCCCTCTTCTGACATTGTGAAAACTATATTTTGGAGACCCTAGGACTAATGCAAAAATGAGATGAAAGGAGGGTAATGGGATGGCAGCCTTCCAAGTGAAGGAAAAGAGTTGTTGGCTTTAGGGGTCCTGACCCAAGTTCACACGTTAAGGTTTGCTAAAAAACCCCTATACTACTGGCCCTTTCGGCAGTGACCTTCTTGCGTAGGTCAAATTCTCACTCGAAGCAGTATGGGAGGGTGCTAGAACCAAGTTTCCGCACCCAGAAAGGGAGCAGGTAAGCCAAGCCACGCACAGTGCACTGATATATAGAATAGAGCTAGTTCATAGGCTTAAATAGATAACTGATGTACATAGTATTATAGATCTAGATCTTAGGTCCTCAACCACGTGCGTTCAACCAGTAAAGATATAAATTATAATATGCTTAACAGTCCATATAGCATATATTATAAGTAAACACAGGAGATAACATAGATCATTTCTACCTTATCACAGATTTAACACAGAGCGCAGATTCATATAACAGGTAGATCCAGAACCAAATACCAGCAATAATTCTCATATATTATTAGCAGACTCTTACATAACCCCAAATCCCACCTGCGCAACACATTCAACAGGGTCCGCACATTGCAGGACAAAGGATCTCTGCACACATAGCCAACAGGAGTCCAACTCAAATACCTGAAACCCAAAACTAACAATCCGCACTTAGCATTCACTTCTATTCATCTTCTACATATCAACTCAAAAAGACTTACTATTTATACCAATTTAGCCTAGACTTACCATGGTTCGCAAACCGTGGTTTGTAGACTCCTAGTTTTACCTATTTACCCACTTACAACACATTGGGGCTTTTATCCGCCCTATCACCCCTGCACTTGACTAAATATAATCAAAATAAAACAAAATTGGACCAAATTTCATCAATGTGGGAGACCCTACTCCAACAATCCCCCAACACAATCTTATGACCCGTCCCAAGTCACTGGGGTGGTGGAGCCTCCACCTGCACGTGTAATTCCTCAACAGCTGCAACTAGTGGGGTCAAGACTTCTAGACTCTACGCCGCAACATTCTCCACAATATCTACTAAATTTTGTGATATTGGACCTTCTGTTGTAGCGGTGACACTCTCCAATGTCTGAGTCAGTCATTTTACTGCAGTCTCTACATCCTAAGAGAGTTGAAGGGCCTTAGTAGACCATGGATTCAATCTCTTCCCGATGGCAGCCTTCCGGTGCCGAAGTTCCTCAATCTTAGCTTGGAGGACCTCGCTAGTCTTTAGACTGGTGATGTTCCATGGTGGGATTAGAGTGGCGATGGTAGCCCTGATCTGTTCACATTCTTCTTCCTTCTGATGGAGCTCCTAATTAAATTGTCGCAGGCTCAGATCATGTTGAACCTTCGTCCAGAGCTGAAAGGTTCTCTCCAGTAACTATGTACCTTGACAAATTTATCCTGTAATGGTGTTCATGGCAGTTGTGACTAACGTAACCCATTGAGCCCTTACCTCTGAAGGTGTCTTAGGTTGCAACTTGGCGTGAATATTGCGAATTTACTACTCCATCTGTGTCTTGAAGGCCTGCAGCTCTATTCTGGAAGCCTTCAATGTGGTCACCAGTGCTTTGATTTTAGCTCACGGGGTGGCATTGGGTGATACGTTGGCTACTATGTTCATATACACTTGGTGTATTGGTGTTTCCAGTTCGGCTTGCTAGGAGACCGTGAGAAGCACATCTTCATTCTCATGGACTATTTCTGTATATCTATCCCACTGAGTAGGGTATAATGGGATGATGAAGCGTATTCCATTATTCTCAAAAATCATATTTCATTTTTTTTAATTTGATGATACCCCCCATGTCGATTTCCCAATCCAAGCCCATAAGGGATGGGTAGGGGTCCGTATCTTCTACTTTCTGGATAAATTCAAAATCAACTCGTACCTTGAGTCTAGAAATGTCCACCACTACTTTTAATAATCTTCCCAACGGTACTATATTCTATTGATTAGCCATGCATAGCTACACAGTGGACCAGTTGAGCTCAGGCTCACCCATCCACTGCCAACTCTGCTTAGGGGGCACATTCGCATATGACCCTAGATCAAGGATAACTTGATCTATTTCAAAGTCTCTAATCTGCACTGTCAGCCGCATTTCCCATCCTGTTTGTTTATTCGTTCTATATAGCTGGTGCACATTGTGTATTTGTGTGCTAGAAGTGGTCTTATTTGCACACCCATCGATCATCTCCTAAATAATTTCCATGGCTTGCTGGTTGCGCATTAGTTTCATACAAAATTGCAAGCATGGTTTGACCTCCTCCCTTCATTCAGTGTCATATTCTCCTCTCCTACCATGATCACCACCCATCCTGATCGCATGGTTGAGTTCTTTTGGGGGATGTTCCTCCTCTATTGTAGCTTCCTTTATTGACCCTTCTTGGACTGATCCTATCTCACAGGGCTCTGTTTTCATATTCTGCACATTTTGTGTAGGGTTCTGCTGCTTCTCTTGAACCTTTGCTACTAGAATCAAGCACTCCTCAATCAAGTGATCCCAATGTCTACAATACCAACAAGTCTTCCGAGTTGGGTTTAAGCAGTTTCGTGTAAAATGGCCTACTTCCCCATAGTTGTAGCAGATCAGCCGACCTCGTCCTCGACCGACACTGCCTCTGCGGCCCCTGCCTTGGCCAAAGGAACCCCCCCTTCCCACGAGAGATCTGGGTGAAGATGGATCGGACCGGACACAGAATATGCTTCCATGTTCAGTCAGTAAATCGTATGTGCAACATGTTTTCTCATCATGGCCAACTGATCTACAGAATCAACACCATGGTTGGTTAACTTCCGGGCTGTATGTGGTCTTGTGCAGGTAGTGGCTAGTGTCATGTAGCCCGGTAATGTGGCAATCATAACACCATAATATTGACCCACTGGATCCCATGGCCTCCCTAGGTCGCAAGGGACTGGGTGCTCTCGTTTGTACATATGCAGCAAGTAATGGATAGTTATCCTTGGTGTGACTATTTACCCGGCTTTGGATGCACCATTTTTCAGGGCTGGCTTCTAGCCCTCACTTCTTATGCAGATTTTGGATCTCCATATGCATTATCTCTAGCTGACCTTGTATCGGCTGTACCCCCAGTTGTGTATCATCCCTAGGGGAAAATTCTAGCTTCATAGCTACTTCCAATGCTTTTTCCAGTGTTTCGATATATTGTTGTCCCATAGGTACCCATAAGTGAGGTAGCAACATAGCGATGAAACATTTTGTGTGTTGATGGTCATCATACTGGAATCTTCCTTCCTTAATTGCTCTGTTTAACCTATGGTCTGATTCCCATATAGATTCAGATGGTTCCTGCTTGATGTCTTTTAATTTGTTGACTATCTGCGAATAGGACTTAGGTATTTTGAATTGCTGCCTCATTGCTATTTTGATCTCATCAATAGTTGCATTTGCATGTTGTTCAATGTATCCCATATACCAATCTAGAGCTCTTCCTTCGAAAGCCAGAGATATTTGGGCCTACTTCACCAAATCACTTGTGATGTTTTGCATAGTCCATACTAATTTAGCAACAAACCAGAACCTATCCATATCCTCATCACCCACACCCTTGAAGGTAGGTAGTTTTAAATTCGCAGCCATATCTACCTTCTTTTGGCATTCTGGCATTACCTGAATACTCTTTCAAAATTCTCCTGTGCCCGGCAACAGAACCATTTGTTGGCTTTATGGGTCCTAACCTAAGTTCACACGTTAAGGTTTTCCAACAAACCCTAATACTACTGTCCCTTTCGGCAGTGACCTGCTTGCGCACGTCAAAGTCTCACCCGAAGTAGTACGGGAGGATGCTAGAACCAGGTTTCCACACCCAGAAAGAGACCAGGTAAGCCAAGCCATGCACAGTGCACAGATCTATATAAAAGAGCTAGTTCACAGGCTTAAATAGATAACTGGTGTACACAGTATTATAGATCTAGATCTTATGTCTGCATCCACGTGCGTTCGACCAACAAAGATATAAATTATAGTTTTCTTAACAGTCCAGATAGCATATATTATAAGTAAACATAGAAGATAACACAGATCATTCGTACCTTATCATAGATTTATATAACATATATATCTAGAACCAAATACCAACAATACTTCTCATATATTATCAGCATACTCTTACATAACCCCAAATCCCACCTGCGCACATAGCCAGCAGGGTCCGCACACAACAGGACAAAGGATCTCCTCGCACACAACCAGCAGGAGTTCAACCCAAATACCTGAAACCCAAAACTAACAATCCACACTTTGCATTCACTTCTATTCATATTCTACCTATCGACTCAAAAAGACTTACTATTTATACCAATATAGGCTAGACTTACCATGTTCCGCAAACCGTGGTTTGCGGACTCCTAGTTTTACCTATTTACCCGCTTAAAATGTATTGGGGCTTTTATCTTCCCTATCACCCCTGTGATATACTAAATATAATCAAAATAATACAAAATTAGACTAGATTTCATCAGTGTGGGAGACCATGCTCCAACAAGAGTGAATGGAGGAAATGGGTGTAGTGGCAAGCTTAGATGAATGACAACCGTTGAGCACTATAATAACCTTGTCTGTCACTAAATTTATTTTAGGAGGGTGAAGTAATGGAAAAATACTAATTTCAAGCTTGAATACCTAGGGTTTTATTTAGGGTTTCACTCCATTCATTTAATGATGATAAAAAATAGCTTCAAAGTTGGTTATGGCATGGACTTACCTCTTATCAGTGCCTTAGAAGACTTGAGCCAAGATTTGGAAGAAATTTGAATTGATTTGGGTGATTTGATCACTTATAAAGCCTCTCTATCCAAGGGAATAATGCGAGTGTTGAGGGCACAGTGCTAAGGGCTGAGGGTGCAGCACCAATTTCTCAACGCGTAGTGCCAGTTTCTGAGCGTGCAATGTATTTTTACAGAGGGAATTTGGAGGCCTTCCCGGTGTCCAAATTGGGCCCATGATAGCTCGTTGGAAATATTATCCTGTCTAATTTATAAATGTATCTTTTTTTGGGATTATTGAAGTTGATTTTCCATGTGAAAATTGTATTCTCCCAAGACTGTTCAAAAAGTGTTGAATGATGGTGTAGAAATGCAGAGTGCTGGTGCAGGAAACATTTAGAGGCCTTCCTCAACTCCAAATTGAGCTCTTGATAACTCATTGGAAATATCTTCTAGTATAGTTTTCATTGGAATCATCAAGAAAGTCATTTGGACACTCCAGCTATGAGAAAAGGTGATGTTCCCAAGGTCACTCCAGAAGTGCAGCAAACCTCTTGTAGCACCCGTAAATTTGACATTTCTCCCAAACCATGACACTTGTGTAAAAAATGAAGGAAATTTTTCTTGCTTGACCTATTAGGGACAAAAAACTCTCTCACATTTGTTAATTTCATCTCCATTTGGTTAGAAACATAGTTTGAAGCAAAACTGGCCCCATCAGTGACAAATGGCTTGATTCTTGGACTGAATTCTTGGAAAATGATGGAAGCATGATGTTTATGAGTTGGTATGGATTCATAATTGCTGATATGACCTACCATATGGATCCTCTACTCCTCTGCCTCTTTTTCATAGCAACCCCTAGGTGTCTGCAATTCTTTACAACAACCTTCAACACTCCTGCAGAGGTGCCAAAGTTTGTCCTTTTCCCTCATGTGCAAACTTTGAACTTGGAAAGATAAACTTATTTGGAAATATTTTAGGCCCTTCTTGAATAACCATGTCTTGACATTCTATTACATCTGAGCCAGATTCTAGCAAAGGAAAAGTTGTGCCTGAAACATCCAAGGATGAACTTAAACAATGAAAAAAACCTAATGACCTAGTGGGGGTGTTCTTTGACTTCATATTGACTTAAATTTGACTTGGAGATCTTCAGGTGAAAATAGAGTATTTTTACAGCTTATTATGCCCAAAGGGACATTGGAATGAGTCATCACTAGGAAACCATAGAGGGAGGATGGAGTTTATTTGACAACAGGAAAATAGGGTAATGAGGTCATAGGCAGGGAAAAAAGGATGAAGATGAGAGGCATAAGCCCATAAGGAGTCTTTTAGAAGAAATAAGGTGACCTTCAGATGGAAAACTAAGGAATAGTGAAAAAAAATTTATAAGGATAATGAAGGCAGTGAGATTTCTGAAACTCACAATATTCAAGGAATGTTGTTTTCAAAAAACTAGATCCATCCTATAGTCATATGCAAATAGTTAAAAATACTGATGACTAACACTCTGAAATATAGTCCATTTGTTTAAGTTTCCTCCGCTCCTTATTCGACTCGACTTATTGTACAAGATAAAAATGATAAAACATACGAAACCAATTAGAGAAGAGTGTTCTAGTTAGAGATTCAAGCTTCGAAATTCCACTAAGGCTCTCTTCGAGAAAGAGCATATTTTCCATCCAAGTATTATAGACTAAAAGATACAAGGCCCATGGAAAGGGAAGGGATTAAAAAAAATCCAACCATTGAAAACCGTACAATTTTTTCTTGAACTTCGCCATGCTTGCTTAAAAAGCTAAACATAGTCTCATGCAGAAATTTATTACAATGGTAAGGAAAGAAAGAGCAAGAAAAAATAAAAATAAAAGGGAAAACACCAATGTAAACTAACCCTACTCCTAAACTAACCAAAGATAGGACAGGTTTGCACAAAATGAAACTTCCAATATAACCACTGAAGCATTAATTGACATATATAGGCGAGGAAATCAATAGCATTAAAGATCATTAAGAATAATAGTTAACAAGAAATATAAAATGCAAATTGATCCAACATTTGAAGACCGAAAGCATAAAAAAAAAATATAACAATAAATAATAATCCAAAAATTTCGTTAATAGATTATTTTGTTTGTATGCATCACTACAAAATATCATGCTAAAAAATTCTTCTGAACTTTCAACCTTAGAAAACATAAAGAAAGTGAAAAATTACATTTCGCAAATGGGCTTTCCAGGTATGATTCCTGCAATGATTGAGAAATAGGATCATGGAACACAAGTGAAGGATATTGAGATTGTGAGATAGATTGATCTTCAACATTTATGGCCATCTGATGATGATTCTTAAAAGAAATAGTATTAGCTTGATCAGGCTTGGGACTAGCATCAAGAATTTGAGAACTTGACGTAACCATCATCGCAATTTGAAGTGCCTGAACAACTTGAGGTAGCTCCAAGACATCACAAGATATATCAGCGGATACCACTGGCTTAGAATAATATATAGCTGAAGATATATAGTCATTACTGTTGGACTATATAAATCACTTATTAAATAACTGAACAACACACATTTAACTATCAACCTAGGGACGTCTGTTTATTCCAATGACAGTAGCACTGTCTGTGCTGATACACCAACTAGAAGTAATATAAAAGAAAATAAATCATTGATGAACTAAAATGATAGAAATAAATCACTCATGCAGAAATAAAAGAATCCAAAAGATTGAAATCACAATTCAATTGATCTGTTATCTTGCCACACAATAAGTACCCAGCTGGTGTCTCAATTAACATATATGTAACAACATATAAAGTATATAAGTCGAAGCAGATATATTCTTAGGTGAACAGTGGCAACAACACTCTAACGATACATAAAATGAAATACAATTACATACACACACAACTACTATAACCACTACAATCCCTACTAAGAAGGAGGGCCCTTACTCCCTAGCAGGGCGTAGGTGAAGAAGGAACTTTAACTGAAACTAAATAGAATCACAAATGTAATAGTAATGACAATATGATCTATATTAATCTGAACACAACTACAAAGGAAAAACAACGTTGTTCTCCGCTAACCTCTCATTCTCTAGGGCCAAGAAATATATAGTGGTTACATAAGAAAATACAAGAATAGATCAGTCATGAGAATCTTATGATTCTTATGCTGATCGAAATAGAACTCATATAGTTATAACCACTCCCTAATAAAGTTATTTTTAGAAATTAAAAATATTACAATCAGAACTTCCCTTAGGCTGTTATCCCAAAAATAAAATGCTAACAACTCCTATAGCTATCATAACAAAAACACAGATGTAGTGCAACCACCAAAAGACAAATCAGCAACAATAGAGACAAGAGAAATCAACTTTACAACTGTATCAGTAGTTTTCCAACGAGCCTATAATAGTAGAGCGTAACCGTAGTTGCTGGCGGGTCTGTAACAGCAAGGTGTAACAACATTGCTTTGCTATAAAAGAACTATCTGAACTGCTCCTGTGAATTCCGTGTCCGAGATCTTTGGTGCTAAAAATGACATCTGACAGGACAAAACAAAGACCATCAAACTTTTCCAAACATTAACAATCAATTAGTCATAAAAAGGTATAATAGATCATAATAATTGGTGAATTGGAAAAGTAACAAACGAAATGTGAAACAACACTAGTTAGGGCAAAAAGGTAGCAAAAAGGGGTCAAAGATACTCCCATTGGCTATAGTTATAAAGAAAGATAAGGAAGATAAGTGTAGGAAAAAAATACAAAACCAACACCCAACATCTCCCCCCAACTAAAATACTTGCATGTCCTCATGCAAAATCATATCTCATGGGAATATCTTTGGTGTAGGTCGGTGAGGTCATAAGCACCAGCTGTGTCCTCACCTATAGACCTGTATCCCTGATTGGCCATCAATTGCCATACCCAGGATTCTGACTCATACTTTCTTAATTCATAATTGATCCGGTAATCCTCAATGGCCAACAAAATCAAAGGAAACTTGAACTTCAATCCCAACCACAAAGCTCCAAGAGATTGTACAATTTGTGTGTAGGCTGGTACATGTGTAACAACAACCATGAAATTTTGGAATGAGAATGGATCTCTCTTGAATAACTCATAATTGCTGGATTCCATGCATTTTAAACACCCTGTCAAAGCTCAACTCTTCATCATTGCAAACTGATTGAGGCAAAAATTCACAATTATTCTTTGATAAGTGGTAGTTGGTTCTTTAACCCTAGGGGTACTCAGCATTCTCTTGAATTCTCATCTCAACTCAACAGCCCATCCTGGTTCTGCCCGAACCCACAATGTTGTCTTCTCCTCATTAGTCTCCATAGATTTAATGGCTATATGCCATTCAATATGATTCCTCATGAAGGATACAAAATACCTCAATTGAATATCTCCCATATAAGAGAATACTATCACAATCATATGCATACTCACATGTTCACAAATAATGTTGTGTAAAAAAGATTCACACAAAAAATTTTTCTCATCAAAATCTGAGGCACGGAAAACATCCAAAAATGTACGAGTGGAGGAACATGAATAAGGTTTGCCCTCCATAATGGCTTTAATTGAAACAATAAGTAACGTTCCCATAGGAAAATATGGTATGATGGAGAAGGTCGCCTAAAACCCAGCAAGTTGAGGGCGAGATCATGAAGTTTCTGTTTATCTATGGTGAGGTCTCGAATCTGATCCTGTCATAGCAGCAATTGTTCCCCTTGTTCTTCAGAGCTTATTTCTTCTTGTTATCCTCCCAGTTTTTCTTCAATTATGCTTCCATCCATATTTCATGTAAAGTGTCTATTTCTCTTTGATGTTCCTTTAGCGAAATCATCCCATCCCGAAGGGAGACTGCTTCTTGTTTCTATTTTTGTAACTCAGAAATTAATGGGAGTTTCTCAGAGTTACATCTTGAGGTGGGACTCGGTGTTCTCCTAGATTCAATATCTATATCAAAAATAGGTGTACCAACCTCTATTTTATGGGTTTGTTCCACCTCTGTTGTTGGTTCTGGTGTAACAACAGCCTCTTTGGTGGGTTATTTTGTGTCAACCCCTTTGTTTGTACCTAGAGTCACCTCTGTATTTATTGTTGTTTCTTCTACAATAGGAGTGGTCTCCACAGGTTCTTCTGGGTTAGCTTCTAGGTAAATTATAATAGGATGTTCTACTTTAACTGTTGGTTCTTTTGTAACAATAGTATCATCAGCAGGTTCTTGTGTAACAACCTCCTATTGTTCTGTTTCTACTTCCATTGGGCTGATATTCTCTCTACAGGCATTATATCCTACTGCTATTGATTTTTGAAAACATGTCATGCATACTGGCACCAAAATTTCCCTTCCCTTAGATAATTTCCGCTTTAATTCCTCATTTTATTTTCTTAAGTTTTCAATTTCTAAACACTAGGCATTAGTTTCATCCTTACCTGATGAGGAAGGTTGCCTTTCTTTTTCTAAAAATTTTTCTTCCATCTACTTCTCAGTCGTAGGCAAGGTTTCTGCAGGTATGCTGACCTTCACTCTTTGTTTCGGTCTTCTATCCCCAATTGGTTCTTCAATAGGCTTCTTCCCAATTCTAACTCCAGCAGACTGAGTCTGGGTCTCTTCCTCTGTCTGACTTTCTCTTGAGGTCATGGTTTGTTTCCCTCAACTTGTCCTCGATATTTTCATTTTGAATTCTTTCGAATTTTTCCTTGCTAGCCTAGGGCATCCAACACAACGAGCTTAATAAGTCTGTGATTAATCTTGCATGCCTCTAGGTGTGCTGCTATTTTTACTGCTTCCACCATGTGCTTGATGTTTCCAAGAAAATAGAACGGAAGATTGATTCTTTGCTAATGTCGAAAGTGGTTAAGCAAAGGAAAGTGATAGTTGAACACTATCATGGATCTCCCTTCACAAGTGATATATTATATCAAGACCAAGGCAACATCTTCTGAAGGGTGAGGAAGTGACAATCTATCAATTCCTCTTCCTTTGTTCTCCAGTTTCTCTTCCCCTACTAGGAAATCCTCTTTCAAGGAAGGGTCATTGATTTTTATATTAAACCACCTCATTCCTTCAACTGGTAATGAATTTACCCTGGAAATTAGCTCTTCATTCACATCCACTTGCATGCATCTTACTTGGGTTTGATTATTGTTCAAGTTTTGCGAAAATTCAATTTCCACAGCCTCGTCCGAGGCTTCAAGATTCTGGAAAAACTCGACCCATCCAGCATCTCTGAATATATGGTAAGCCTTTGGGAAATTCTGCAGAGCATCCATAGAGTCCAGCTCACGCCTAATCACTACTCCACCCATCTCTGTTGTTTGTTTCTAAATTTTCTTCTTAATGTCTGGAAACACTGCAATATCACTGAGTTTCTGAGTTCACTTCTTTGTTGTTCAATCCTGCTGTAACATCGTTGTGTCTCTAAATTGGATATTGCTCGGTGTTATAATCCTATACCAATAGGTGTCATTTTTCATGATTGTTTTATTGAACTATGCAATATGTTCAAACCTTTTTCTTGTACAAAGGTGTTCCATATTCTTGAAAAATCAAAAAATCAAAAAATTTAAAAAACGTAAAGAGGGTATACCCTAAAAGAAAAATCAAAGGGTAAGAAAAATAAGTTGGTCAAAAAAGTGAAAGAAATGAACCCCAAACAAGATAGACCAAGGAAATTGTGCAAGTACAAATGCCACTACTATTTCATTTTCTGTAATAAAGCAATTATGTGCAGCTTGTCAAACTTTTGCCACAATTTATGAAGAGTCAAACTGTTTAAAATTGACTCATTCATTTTTCAATTTCATGTTGTAGAATAGAGAATAAATATCTGACCAAACAGTTTAATATTGGCAGATAAGTAGATAGGTAGAGTTAATAAAAGGTGCTCAACAGTTTAATCTGAGCCCTTGGATGCAATAAGTGTAGAATTAGATAGATTTGCCATGTAAAAGAAAAGAAGATTGATAAGGGTTTGCCAGCCTAAGTGCACCCTAATAAAGAAGAGAAAATGGTAGAGTAAAGTAGATAGGGTAGGTAGATGGTGTTGCAAAGTTTCATGTGATGAATGATGGTGCTAAATGTGTTTAATCCTTTATTTTCATCACCAAGTGCAGAGAACACTACATTGGCAGAATTTTAGAGTAAAGCAAAGTCAAAATCATTAACTTCCCATCTCACTTTTTCCCTAAAGATTTTACTAATTTCCCTTAAGTGCTAAGGTATTTGAAGATTAAAGGGGCTCAAGGCATTTCCTTGCCTTTTGGAGGGACCGGACCCTCGGCCTAATGATCAAAAAGACCTAAGTACTTGAAGTTATTTATCATTATAATCATTCACTTTTTCATCTTTTCCTAAGTAAAATTCTATTTTACTTAGGAAAATCATGCAAATTTCCATAATAATCCCTCAAAATTACTTGCTATTCTATGTTTAAGTGTTGAAGTTGAGATGATACAATTTACTTCAGAAATCTTCACTTTCCTAGTTGTGTAAAGTATTTTGAGTTTCCCTTGTTTCCTTTGTCATATTAACATTTAACTTTACATATTAAATCCTTATACAAATCACCTTTCCCTATATGTATAACTCCTCCTATAGAATATCCCCCAAAACCCTCTTATTATAGATTTCTAACCAAAGTATTTAATTCCATATATTTGAAATAAAAACCCTCATTACAATTCCCTTTGGTTAGAAATATATCTTTATAATCTATCCCCGCCCCTATGGTTAATAAATTGCATTAATTTATTACCATATAATAACAATATTGAAAATTTTTTAAACATATGTTGTATGTTTTAAACGAAAAATGAAATAAAACCCGAAGCTTTAATTTAAACCAAAGCTTCGAAAAACCCCGAGCTTCCGTAATCCGACCCCCCATAAACCATGGGATTAATTAATAACTGACCTTTGCACCAATCAAAAGCCGCCCAGAATAATTAATTAAATGATAATTATTTTTAAAAATCGTCGGGCCCGCACGCTAATTCCCCCACCATCTCCCCGCTGGGTCTACCGTTGGATCACACCGTCGAAGAGCTATGGTCCATGATGATTCCGCTTACTGTCTCCCGCCCAAATATTAACGTGCGAAATCCAAATGGTTTCGAAACAATGCACCCGCTACGTGTCGACCATTGAATGGATTCGCTGCCTCCCCGTGGAAAACCGCCTACTCCCGAAAGCGGTGCAGAATAAAACCGCTTACCACTCATCCCTGATGACGTGTCCTCCTATACCACGATGACGTCATTCCCGAAAATAATAAAAAAATCCCGTTGACTTTGTAAATAAAACAAAACCCCGCGTATTTTCTATCATTCTATCTGGTGATAGTGACTGTGTTCTCCACTGAAATTTTGAAAATTCCGCTGTTAAACTGCTGTCGACCAAGATTGCTGAACTCAATTGTTATACCAGTGCCCGAGCATTCATCCTTCATTGACCAGTACCTGTAAATCTCGACATTTTCCATAAAACAGGTATTTATCCCATTTCTTGCTGGAACTCTTTGAAAAATCCGCATTCCAGTGTTAAATTCAAGCCATAATTTGAAAAGAAGGTTTATATTGGTCTGTTTTAGTTCCTGCAACTAAAATAATACTTTTAAAACTGTAATTGCGCCCATTTCCGTCAAGAACCCCCAAAGCTTCCACTTTGAATACACAAGAACCAAAATGGAAGTCCCGGTAGCCCTGAGCGTAGCCCCATTCAACGCCCCTCACAGAGAATTGGAATAATTGCCATTAGTGAACAAAGACTTTCAAATTAAAGACTTAGTGTTTGATGAAAATCCCCTTCGAAGTTATTGTTGCTGCAGAGATTATTATTCGAAAGGTTTGGATGTCATTGGGTTATGGGAATCCAATTTCCCAAGATATTTCATCCCCTCAGTCCGTATTTTCCCAGAAATTATCCACTACTGTCATTCCAATTATGATCCAACTCAAAGAGCAATGTTATCCCCGGACCAGAATATCCTTTTCCCCATTACTCCTCAAGCTATCAATACAATGCTCCATTTTGAACCTGATCAAAACCTTAATCCCTTGTCCATGGAAGAACTACTTGAAAAATCTACTCAATTGTCTCAAGAAAAATTGAAATGCATTTGCCAGACCTTTATGTTACCTGAACATCAACCTAAGGGCCCTCCTCCCTATGGTTTTGCTTATTTTACTAATTTAGGAAAACTCATACTGAATATGATATCCTTTGTACTAGGTTTTAATACTAGTGAGTATGTTGATGAATTAACCCTAGTATTATTATCCATCTTCACTCCTAGACAGCCACCTGCTGTGAAATATGACTTTGCCTCTTTCATTGCCAATAAGATCCATGACCAGTTCATAAGGCTAGATAATGAGAAAGTGTTTAAATATTCCTCAGTCATTTACCATTTCATCATCTATTATCAATCAGAGAAGTTCCCTTTTCCTGTTCAAAAGCTTGATGCCAAGGGAAACCCTAGATCTGTTATATTTTGGTCTGCCATAACTCACAGTTCTTATAATTCTCCCTATTCTTATGCTGAGTTCATTGATCTTTTCATACATCCTGCAACTACCTTACTGACAGGAGTTGCTCCTCCAAGGCTCAGTAGTGAGATTAAGAAAACTTTACAGCTTTCAAGGGCATACAAAGTTGGAGACTGGTATTTATACCAAAATTATTCAGAGATCAGAATATATGGATGTGAACTTTGTCCATTCAAATTTCCTAAATATGTGCCCATGAGACTTTTTGCCTTAGAATATTTCAGGCAAATGAATAATTCTGATGTTATTCATTTTTGTAATGCTAAAAAGAAAGCACAACTCAGAATCAAAAGTCAGTTAGGTCCCTTTATATGCAATTCTAGGGATGTTGAACATGAAGCAGAAAATATATTGCAAAACCATTTCAAGTTACAAAAGAGTTTCCGTTGGATTCCTTATGATCCATTCAGTTTTATCTGTGACAAGAGAATGAAGAACAAATCAGCACCCTACTTTCATCACAGAATTCCAGAAATAGAACAATATGCTAATCAAGATGAGTGGGTGGAAGGAACACTAGTTGAGCAAGATAGTGAAGAAGACAATATGAACAAAATTATGAAAGACCTTGAGAAAAAGTTTGACTTAGAATCTTTTGGGCAAGTGCAGGTACCTCATATTGGCACTTCTTCAGCAGGAAATCTTCAACAGGGATCACAGGAAATCAGTTCACCAATTGCAGTTGAGTCTAAAGGTAAAGGGAAAGAGCCTGAGGTACAAGTCATTGAAACTTTCATTATGACAGAAAAGCCTCAAACCTCCAAGGCACCAGTTCAAACATAGGTTTCCCCTGTTCAAATTAATCATCCTGAGGTTTCAGAATTACAGACTCCATCTAATATGGAAATAGGCAAGAAAATACAGGTTGCAGATCCCACTCCTCCCAAAGAAACTTCAAAACAACACCAAGCTAAGAAGCAGAAACTGAACCCACTTCCAGAAGTGGAATCTATAGATGAGATGTTTGATGATGAAAGAGAAGATAGTCAACTAATTGGTTCAGTTAGTGTAACACACACAGGTTGTAAAGGAAAGGAGTTACAAAAATAGTTGAGCACTGAAGTATATTACTTTAAACAGCCAAAGACATATGCAGGTGATATAAAGAAGACTTTCATTAATATAAAAGCCAAGAATGACCCATTGAGGATGCAGGTATATGATCAGTATCTTAGATGGGATCCACATAATCAAGAAAGATTAATGTCATCTTTTGACATTCAGCAAGGGAAGATGCTGATGAGCCATTTCAAATCCAAAGTACCAAAGCCCAAGACAGCATCTGATTACATTAGAACCAATTTTGAGGTCCTAGAAAAAGACATTCATCCACTGGACCAGATAGAATTTCATAAAAAAATTGGGGAAATGATATATTCCACCCTTACTGATAAAGCAATGGCAGCCCATCGATTGCAAGATTCTTTAAATAATACAAATACCCAGTTGCAAATTGAGAAAGCTTTTTCTCAGGCGAAAGATAACAGAATAAAATCTCTGGAAGATATAATCATCAGTTTGGGTCATAATCCCAAAGATGTAAAAAGCATTGAGGCACTGATTAAAAAGAAGGATGATGATATTGTTGCGCTGAGAAAGCAATTGAAATTGCCAGCCTCAAGGCATCCCCAAACTCAAGAAGTTTTGAAGGAAAATTCACAAGAAGAAATGATGGAATTGCTCCTGAAAATGACTAAGCAATTGAGTGAGACCGAGAAAGAACTGGAGCAGGCATTAAAAGAAAAGGAAGCTATCATGCAGACATCTACCACAGAGGCTACTACAACTACAGGTACCACAGCAGCAGATCAACAAATAGATCCATTACAGGTAAATACTTCCAATTTAAGTTATGATGAATTAGCAAAACAAATGGAAAGTTTAAAACTCAGAGTCACAGAACTTCAATCTACAAAATTACAGCTGGTGAACTTGGAACAAAAATATGGTATGTCAAAAAAGACTGTTGCTGATAATACAAGGGAAATTAAAAGACTGGAGAAATTGGTTAAGGCTTTAGAAAAAGATCTCTCATTAGAAAAGCCTTTAAGAGAAATAAATGAAATTCTTTGGAATAATATTATTGATTCAATAAAGAGTATTTGGTCCTTTGTTCAAATAATATTTGAACAAAATGACTTGATCAAAGTAGCTCAGGAAGAGATTGACGAAACAAGAGAAGAATTAAGGCACAGACCTGAGCAAGCGAATCAACTTATACAGTTTTTTAACACCCAGACCAAGCAGCAGCTTGCAGAGCTTGGAATTGAGGACAGGACAGGTACTATTTTAGAAATAAAAAGAGTTTTTACCAAGAGAACTCTTATGCAAAATTTGGAAAGAAAATTTTCAGATATTCAGCAAGAGATCAGTGCATTTAAAGAAAGGTTCAATGTTTTATTAGCTAGTGGGTTGCCCAGTCCGATGCTCTCAGAAGACAGAATAATGGAATTGGAAACTTATGTCAACAAATTGGACATTCATGCTCACAATGTCACATGTTCCTCTACCAGCTCATCAGAATCAACATTACCAACAGGGAAGAATCTCTACGACAGGTTAAAGAATTTGTTTCATCTTGAGCATGAAATGAGGTATTTGTTCCCTAATCAGCCCACTTTTTTCAGATACACAGAGGCCGATGAAACATTAAGAAAACTTAAAAGAACTGTAATAGCAGAAGACAAATGGTGGGAAGACCTGTTGGAAATTTTGTAAAATTCATCTTCAGATAGAAAATTTTGCCTTTTACTATTGTGTAAAGGATAAATGGATGACTAAAGGTTAAATAGTATCAATTTGGTAGTTGAAAGTGTATCAGTAGAAAATAAAGAGTATCAGACAAGCAAAGCAGTCAAAAAGAATTACTCAAAAGGACAGCATCGAGCCCTTTTGTAGGACCTACCTCCAGCACATCCACAAAGGGAGGAAACAACACACCAACAGTTATCTTTTGTCCTATCTACGAGACCATCTGTCTCCTCTTTTATTGTAACTTATTCATTAGTCACCCTAAATTATTTCCTAGGTTAGTGCGAGATATTTTAAAATCATTTTTTGTATAAATAAACCCTCGAATAAAGTATTGAGGGTGGATTCTACTACTTCGCTGTGACATTGATGTTTTTAGAATAAAAAGTGTTTTGGAGAAATCTATTTGTGGCTTGCTAGATGACAATTTGAAGCTCAGGACTTTTTGCAGGATTCATGTGTCGGACTGCAGTTCAATAAGTCTTTCTATCTTATGTCTTAAGTTTTATATCTGTTTATATTATCATCGTGTCCATTTCTGAATAATTAACATAAAAGAATAAATCAGAATTTACTTGATTGTACTTTGATTTCAGTTGTAATTATTCTAAATGTTTTCCTCTAAATTGGTTATAAGCAACGAATTCTCAATTGCTCTTGCTTCGCTAATTTAAACATATTGATTACTATACTAAAGAATTCTTCACTGCTCTTTATTTGTAATCATTCCATTTCTTTCTTTTGAACATGTTGAAAGATTCTTGAGTGCTTTTCATCCCTTCAAACCCATTCCATCCACTTTAACTCCTAAAAATTGTTCTATGTTTGGCTATCTTGCCCTGCAAAGCCATCTTGTGTGTAGAAGATTAATCCAGTAAAGCCATCCTTTGACTCCATAGCCCAATGGCCTAAAAATATTCAACCTTGCCCTTAGTTGGCGAATTCCACCATTTTCAAACACATTTCTTGGACTTATAACTAGCCTAAAACTTTCTAAGAACAAAGATAAATTATAAAGAGAGAGCCCTCCCTGGATGCAGATTGGCTAGATTCTGCATCTGAAGGTTGGTTTGTGGTTACCTCGGGTATACTTTCCTTTTCCACAACTTCAAGGAAAACCTGAGTGATAACATAGTGGCGACCATACTGGGGATCCTGAATCATTTTATTGTTAATATTGTTCACTTATAAGCTATAGACAGAGTCTAAAGATCAGCCAGGTAGCCTTTGAAATTTCTTTTGCTCTGCAATTGCAAAAGTAAATAAATGTTGCTTCAGTGTATCTCTGATTTAGCCTATACTCTTAACCTTAGTTTCAAATGTTTAATCAGACTCTCTAGTTCAATAAAACTTTGAGAAAATTTTAATCACAAATCATTATTTCTTGAAGAATTTGTAGAAGTTGTACTTTCCTTTCAATTAAGACCAAAAATACAAAAACATATATCATCTAGGAAAACTGGCTTCAGAAAGGATTCGTCATACTAGGTCAAATCCTGACCCTAATCCACCACCGATATTTGAAAATCCGAATCTGATTCCTAGGATTCTTAGAAGACAAGAAATTCAAGAAAGTTCTAAAAGAGGAAGTCAAGAGAGTTCTGGAAGTTCCAGACCTCTTTCTAGATCACAGTCTTGTCCTGTGAAGATTATATATTTTGACGAAATCCCTTTTGACGAGCGATTTGAAACTTCTCTGTTCGTGAATTTTTCTGAATCTGAATTATCTAAGCTTGTTCCAGACCCACTGTTTCATGAAGATTTACAATTGAGATTCGTTTCATATCATCTTGACAAACAGTTACAAGACTCCATTCAATCTGAACAAACCTTTGAAGAAAGTTCAAACATCTCTGTAGTTACTGAAGCTTCCCCAAGTTCAGCTACTTTTCCTCAAGCTTTTCAAACCCCAGTCACCCCTTCTACTCCTCCACCTAGACCACCACCACTTGTTATTCCATTACACCTTCCAATGGCCAATAGATATGCTCCGTTACAGTTGCCACCCAACCCTACTGCCTTGCCTCAAGATTATCAGAGTAAGATCACACATTTTGATGGATCAGGGACTTACATAGCTCAACAACATACCAAAAGAATGAATGATTACTTTGAGTTTTATGAAATCGACATTGATGATGTCCGAATGAGAATTTTTGTTCAAAGTCTTACTGGAGAAGTCAGAACATGGTTTAGGGCCCTTGCTCCAAACAGTATTGCTGATTTACCAGCTTTGTATAGGTCATTTTTAAATAGATGGGAGAAAAATAAGGACCCTCTTCAGATCCTATCTGACTTTGGAAAATTGAAAAGAGGACCTAATGAAACAGTACAAGATTACATCATCAGATTTAATGAAGCCTATAACGCTGTTCCTCAAAACCTTAGACCACCTCCAGACTCAATATTGGTTAAATTTCCTGATGGTTTTGACTCTGACATATCATATTCTCTTAGGGAAAGAGCCCCTCAGACCCTAGAAGAGATGCAAAGCATAGTGGTTAGCGTGGAAGCGAACCTCATAGAAAAACAAGCTAGAGTGAGGGCCGAAAGAAGAATTCCTATGACTGAAGAACCTTCAGCTTTTGAAAGAAAGTTGGATGCAATCATCAAAGGTATGGAAATATTAGGAGACAGAGTGGAGACAATCAAAAGAAAGTCTTCTAGTGATAATCAAAATGTTGTTTGAAACCCAAAATTTAGAAGAAATCAGAACCAAAATATTGGGAAGAATGTCCCTGACCAAAATATCAGGCCACCTTTCCAATAAAATTTTGTTGAAGGTTCAAATTCTGAAGAACCTACTGAGGATGTTGAAATAAATAACGTAAATGAGGACAAAAATGAACCAGAAGTTTTCCTATCTCAAGATGATCAAGAGAACCACATCCTTGAAACATTTCAAACTCATTCAGGAGAGACTTTTGATTTTAAATAAGGCTATGACACAGCAATTTATGAGGTTCATAAACAGTATAATTTGAGAAGCAGACGGATTGATGTGCCAGAGAATAGCAAACAGAAAGTTGTAAAACAAAATGTCAAAGGTAAAGCTAACATCCCTCCTGTACAAAACATTCCCCAAGTACAAATTTTATCTAGGACAACTCCTAACCCCTCAAATCCAATAATTGAAGATGTGTCTGACAACCAACCAAACAATAAACAACAATCTAATAATTTTCCTCCTGTAGGAAATGTAGAAGAACCAGTAGAAATTAGTTCAGAAACACCTTCAAATCATAATTCCACTCATGAAAAAGAGAAAAACGTTGAAGACCCAAAAAATAGAGAAAACCCAACTGTGCAAAACACTAAAGCTCAAACAGAAAAAACCTTTCAATCTAGAGGCTGAAATAGGTAAACTAAAGATAGCTGTTCCTTTATCAGAACTGGCTAAACATGATGTCTATAGAAGTCAAATCAACAAATCCCTTAACATTAACATTACTGGAATGGATGATTCAGTGAATATTCTTGATGATCAACCCAAACTCCTTTTCGGCCCTGAGGTAAATGGCAAACCAGAAAGTGGAGGAACTCCTCCATTTTACGTTAGCCTGAACGGTCATGATAAAATACTCCACAATGCTATGCTTGATTCTGGAGCATCCCACAATTTGATGCCAACAAAAGCAGTGATGGAAAGATTAAATTTAGACATTACCAGACCGTATAAAGATTTGTTTTCTTTTGATTCCAGTCAGGTAAGATGTTTAGGTTTGATTAAAGATTTGTGTGTTACTTTGGTGCAATACCCTGTGAAGTCTGTTTTGATGGATATAGTAGTGGCTGATATTCCTCCTAAATATGGTATGTTGTTGTCTAGATCTTGGGGTGCTAAACTTGGAGGATCTATTCAACTAGACATGTCATATGCCACTATTTCAGTATTTGGTCAACCTAAAAGATTATATAGAGAAACCTTGATGAAGTACTTGGTAAGTAGCCATGAGAAGCCTGAAAACTTCCCTGTCTATTCAGTACATTCTGATATGGATTCTTTCATCCTTTACAATGCTGAAATGGACCTTCCAACTGAGCTAGAGGCACCTGAAATAGAAACTTCAAATAAATCCACTGTTCATATTGAATAAATTTCCGAAGACAAAGAAACACCAGAAAAACAAGAAATTCCAGAACAAACCAAGAAACTAGCTCCTGTTAAGAAACATATTAAAACAGTTGATGAAGATTATGAACATGAAATTCTGTGGCATTTGGAATTTGATGGTTCAGTAAACAAGTTAGGAGCAGGGGCTGGAATTTGGATTCACAATGTTGAAAATGATCACGCCGAAGGCCATGCTTATAGGTTGAACTTTAGATGCACTAACAACATGGCAGAATATGAAGCTCTTTTGCTAGGGCTTAAACATGTCAAAAAGTTAGGAGCAATTAGAGTGTCAATCATAGGAGACTCTGAATTAATTATCCAGCAGATAAATGGTGAATGTTCAACAAAAGATTCTGGATTGAAACAATACAGAGAAACAGTTGTGGAAATTCTCAACACTTTTCTACAAGCTCAACTTGCCAAGATTCCCAGGAAACAAAATTTGCATGCTCACAGTCTTGCAATGTTCGCTAGCACATGTAAATTGCCTTTTGGACCTAATCATCAGTTCACAGCTGAGATTAGACATAGACTTGCTATACCGGACAATCTAATGAATTGGCAAGTATTTGTAAATAATAATCAGATCAATAGTTTTTTGACACTAGAAAATGAGTTTTCTAACAGTAGTATAGATGAAGACATAACAATCAATGAATCTGATCAAGTAGATGAACAAGAAACGAATATTTCAGAAGAGACTGCAATTCACATGCTTCACCCAACCAAATTCACTGAAAAAGATATGCAAGATTTGAAACAAATGGAATTCGATGAGATCATAGAAGATGAAATTGAAATCATTAATCTGAAAGATAATCATTTACCCAAAGGATTAACTCCTTTGGAAGATCTTTTTGACTCAAATGACATTCCATTTAAACCCAAAATGGAACCTGTTAAGGCTGATATTGAAGAATGTAACTTAGGAACCCCAGAAAATCCCAAAATGGTTAAACTATCTAAATCTTTGCCAGAAGATCAAAAGGTTAAATATGTTGAACTTTTAAAAGAATTCCAGGATGTTTTTTCCTGGAGTTATGAAGATCTTAAATCATATGATACATCAATCATTCAACATAAAATACCTTTGAAACCAGATCAGAAACCTTTCAAACAAAAACTTAGAAGGATCAATCATGTTTTACTACCTTCAATTGAAAAATAAATTAAAAGGATGTATGAAGCAGGGATTATAGCTCCTATTAGGTTCTCTGAATGGGTTTCTAATCTGGTACCAACAAGAAAGAAAACTGGAGAAATTAGACTGTGTGTCGATTTGAGAAATTTGAATAAAGTTTCTTTAAAAGATAACTATCCTTTGCCTAAAATGGACCATATTTTACAGAGGGTAGTGGGATCTTCAAGAATATCTCTTCTGGATGGTTTTTCAGGGTATAACCAGATTCTGGTTCATCCTGATGATCAAGACAAAACAGCATTTACAACACCATGGGGTACTTTTAAATATGTCAAGATGCCTTTTGGACTCAAGAATGCAGGAGCTACATTTCAAAGAGCAATGGACATTGCTTTTGCTAAAGAAATACATGATTTTCTGGTAATTTATCTAGATGATTTAACAGTTTTTTCCAAAACAGATCAGAAACATTTAGATCATCTAAGGCAAGTATTTATAAAGTGCAGAAAGTATGGTATTTCCTTAAATCCTAAAAATTCATTGTTTGGTTTGGAAGAAGGAAAGATTTTAGGTCACATTATTTCTAAAGATGGCATTAGAATTGATCCTAAAAAATACAAGAAATTTTGCAGATACCCCATCCCAGAAACATTAAAGAACTTCAAGCTTTCATAGGAAAGATCAATTTCTTGAGAAGATTTATTTCCAGTTTAGCTGAATTACTTAGATTGCTTACTAACATGCTTAGAAAAGATTCAAGCATTGACTGGACTGTAGAAGCCAAGAAATCATTTGAAGAAATCAAAATGGCTTTAACAAGGACACCAGTTCTTACCAGTCCAAAATTTGATAGAGATTTCATTATTTTTTCATTTGCTTCTGAGCATACAGTTGCAGTTGTTTTACTACAAAAAGATGATCAAGGGTGTGAAAAACCAATAGCATTTTTTAGTAAAGCACTTAGAGATGCATCTTTGAAATACAATATCATGGAGAAACAGGCTTTTGCACTTGTGAAAGCAATTAAAGATTTCAGAGTTTATATATTATATTCTCATGTGATAGCTTATGTACCTAATGATGTCGTTAAAGACATCTTGACTCAAGATGGTATTGAAGGCAAAAGAGGTAAGTGGATAGCTACCATATTAGAATATGATATTGAGATTAAACCAAAAAAACTCATAAAAGGTCAAGGTTTGGCTCAACTCATGACTGAAACTAATTGCCAAGCCTTGGACATCAACGAGTTGGATGACGAACAGGAGATGGCGACTCCACACATCAGTCAAGCCTTTTTAGATTCACCCTCGTACACTGATATTATTTATGTTTTGCTAAACCTGCAAGCTCCTCCAGGGTTGTCCAGAACAAAACAAAGATTTTTGAAAATGACATCTTTAAAATATTGTATTTTAGATAGTGCTCTTTTTTGGAAGAATCATGATGGAATCTTATTAAATTGTTTATTAAAAGATGAAGCTGACAAGGCACTTAATGAATTTCATGCAGGGGATTGTGGTGGACACCTCTACTGGAAGTCAACTGCAGATAAAATCTTAAGGGCTGGTTTTTACTGGCCAACCTTGTTTTCATATGTTAAGAAATTTGTAACTTCTTGTCATAAGTGTCAGATCTTTGAGGGTAAAAGAAAGTTGTTACCTTTACCATTAAAGCCAATTTCCATATAAAGACCTTTTCAACAATGGGGATTGGATTTTATTGGAGAAATCCATCCCTCTTCTTCTGGGCAACACAGATGGATTCTTACTGCCACAGATTACTTTACTAAATGGATTGAAGCTATCCCATGCAGACAAGCCAATGATTCTGTAATTATAGGGTTCTTAGAAACCAATATACTTTCAAGATTTGGTTGTCCAGAGAAAATTATAACAGATAATGCTGCCGCATTTAAGTCTAAGAAAATGATTAGTTTCTGCAATAAATATCACATCACTTTAGGCCATTCAACAGCCTATTATCCTCAGGGCAATGGATTGGCAAAGTCTTCCAATAAAAGCCTTATTAATATCATTAAAAAATTATTGGAAGAGAATAAAAAGAATTGGCATAAGAAACTTACCAATGCATTGTGGGCAGACAGACTTACAACTAAGAAATCAATTGGGACCAGTCCATATGAATTAGTTTATGGCATTGAGGCAAGATTCCCATCATCTTTAGGAATTCCTGTTATGAAGTTACTTCAGGAGGCTCAAGTGGAACCAAATGATATTCAGAGAAGAATTAACCAAAAAATCCACTTGCAGCAAACTAGAGAAGAAGTGTATCAACGATCCCAAGTCTTGCAGGAAAAGTTAAAGAAAATGTTTGACAGAAGAACTAAAGCAGAAGATTTCCAATTAGGAGACAAAGTCCTAAGATGGGATTCCAGAAGGGAAGAGAAAGGGAAACATGGGAAATTTGATTTCTTATGGAAAGGACCCTACATCATTCATGCTTTACAGGGGAAAAACACATAATTTTTGAAGAATTTGGACAGTTCAGAAGCTGAGGAAGGACCAGTCAATGGTCGAATGCTTAAACACTATTTTGATCCTATTTACTAAGGTGATCTGATTTTTTCTAACTTGTACATAATATATCCTTTTCTAATGCATCAGTTTTGATTGGATGGTGATTTTTTTGGATTTGAAGCCCGAAGTGAAGGCCCTAAGCTTCAAAAGTTTCACTATCAAATATTCAATAAAGTTACCAGAAGAAGAAGACTACATGGTTCAGTTTAAAGGCATTTTTGAGGCATCTGACTTGTTGTTCTTGACTTTTCACAAGGAAAAGCCATCACCAAGTGGAGCCAGTGTTAGACTCCTATACCAATAGGTGTCATTTTTCATGATTGTTTTATTGAACTATGCAATATGTTCAAACCTTTTTCTTGTACAAAGGTGTTCCATATTCTTGAAAAATAAAAAAATCAAAAAATTTTAAAAATTTAAAGAGGGTATACCCTAAAAGAAAAATCAAAGGGTAAGAAAAATAAGTTGGTAAAAAAAGTGAAAGAAATGAACCCCAAACAAGATAGACCACGTGAAGTGTGCAAGTAGAAATGCCACTACTATTTCATTTTCTGTAATAAAGCAATTATGTGTAGCTTGTCAAACTTTTGCCACAATTTATGAAGAGTCAAACTGTTTAAAATTGACTCATTCATTTTTCAATTTCATGTTGTAGAATAGAGAATAAATATCTGACCAAACAGTTTAATCTTGGCAGATAAGTAGATAGGTAGAGTTAATAAAAGGTGCTCAACAGTTTAATCTGAGCCCTTGGATGTAATAAGTGTAGAATTAGATAGATTTGCCATGTAAAAAAAAAGAGGATTGATAAGGGTTTGCCAGCTTAAGTGCACCCTAATAAAGAAGAGAAAATGGTAGAGTAAAGTAGATAGGGTAGGTAGATGGTGTTGCAAAGTTTCATGTGCTGAATGATGGTGCTAAATATGTTTAATGTTTTACTTTCATCACAAGTACTGAAGCAGATAATACATTAGAAGTATTTCACAGAAGGCAAAGTCAGAATCATTAACTTCCCATCTCATTTTTTCCCTAAAGGTTTTACTAATTTCCCTTAAGTACTAAGGAGTTTGAAGATTAAAGGGGCTCAAGGCATTTCCTTGACTTTTGGAGGGACCGGACCCTCGGCCCAATAATTGAAAAGCCCTTAGTACTTGAAGTTATCCATCATTGCACTCATTCACTTTTAATATTTTCCTAAGTAAAATCCCATTTTACTTAAAAAAGTCAAGCAAATTTCCATAATAATCCCTCAAAATTACTTGCTATTCTATGTTTAAGTGTTGAAGTTGAGATGATACAATTTAATTCAGAAATATTCACTTTCCTAGTTGTGTATAGTATTTTGAGTTTCCCTTGTTTCCTTTTTCATATTAACATTTAACTTTACATATTAAATCCTTATACAAATCACCTTTCCCTATATGTATAACTCCTCCTATAGAATATCCCCCAAAACCCTCTTATTATAGATTTCTAACCAAAGTATTTACTTCCATATATTTGAAATAAAAACCCTCATTACAATTCCCTTTGGTTAGAAATATATCTTTATAATATATCCCCACCCCTATGGTTAATAAATTGCATTAATTTATTACCATATAATAACAATATTGAAAAAGTTTTAAACATATGTTGTATGTTTTAAACGAAAAATGAAATAAAACCTGAAGCTTTAATTTAAACCAAAGCTTCAAAAAACCCCGAGCTTCCATAATCCAACCCCTCATAAACCATTGGGATTAATTAATCGCTCAGATTAATTAATAACCGACCTTTGCACCAATCGAAAGCCGCCCAGAATAATTAATTAAATGATAATTATTTTTAAAAACCGTCGGGCCCGCACGTTAATTCCCCCACCATCTCCCCGCTGGGTCTACTGTTGGATCACTCCACCGAAGATCTACGGTCCACGATGATTCCGCTGACTGTCTCACACCCGAAGGTTAACGTGCGAAATCCAAATGGTTTCGAAACAGTGCACCCGCTACGTGTCGACCATTGAATGGATTCGCTGCCTCCCCGCGGAAAACCTCCTTCTCCCGAAAGCGGTACGGAATAAAACCGCTTACCGCTCATCCCTGATGACGTGTCTTCCCGTACCACGATGATGTCATTCCCGAAAATAATAAAAAAATCCCGTTGAATTTGTAAATAAAACAAAACCCCGCGTATTTTCTATCATTCTGTCTGGTGATAGTGACTGCGTTCTCCACTGAAAATTTGAAAATTCCGCTGTTAAACTGTTGTCGACCAAGATTGCTAAACTCCATTGCTATACCAGCGCCCGAGCATTCATCCGCCATTGAATAGTACCTGTAAATCTCGACATTTTCCATAAAACAGGTATTTATCCCATTTCTTGCTGGAACTCTTTGAAAAATCCGCATTCCAGTGTTAAATTCAAGCCATAATTTGAAAAGAAGGTTTATATTGGTATGTTTTAGTTCATGCAACTAAAAGAATACTTTTAAAACTGTAATTGCACCCATTTCCGTCAAGAAACCCCAAAGCTTCCACTTTGAATACACAAAAACCAAAATGGAAGTCCCGGTAGCCCTGAGCGTAGCCCCATTGAATGCCCCTCAAAGAGAATTGGAATACTTGCCATTAGTGGACAAAGACTTTCAAATTAAAGACTTAGTGTTTGATGAAAATTCCCTTCAAAGTTATTGTCGCTGCAGAGATGATTATTCAAAAGGTTTGGATGTCATTGGGTTATGGGAATCCAATTTCCCAAGATATCTCATCCCCTCAGTCCGTATTTTCCCAGAAATTATCCACTACTGTCATTCCAATTATGATCCAACTCAAAGAGTGCTGTTATCCCCCGGGACCGTAATATCATTTTTCCCATTCTCGTCAAGCTATCAATACAATGCTCCATTTTGAACCTGATCAAAACTATTGTTCATGGAAGAACTACTTGAAAAATCTACTCAATTGTCTCAAGAAAAATTGAAATGCATTTCCCAGACCTTTATGTTACCTGAACATCAACCTAAGGGCCCTCCTCCCTATGGTTTTGCTTATTTTACTAATTTAGGAAAACTCATACTGAATATGATATCCTTTGTACTGGGTTTTAATACTAGTGAGTATGTTGATGAATTAACCCTAGTATTATTATCCATCTTCACTCCTGGCCAGCCACCTGCTGTGAAATATGACTTTGCCTCTTTCATTGCCAATAAGATCCATGACCAGTTCATAAGGGTAGATAATGAGAAAGTGTTTAAATATTCCTCAGTCATTTACCATCTCATCATCTATTATCAATCAGAGAAGTTCCCTTTTCCTATTCAAAAGCTTGATGCCAAGGGAAACCCTAGATATGTTATATTTTGGTCTACCATAACTCACAGTTCTTATAATTCTCCCTATTCTTATGCTGAGTTCATTGATCTTTTCATACATCCTGCAACTACCTTACTGACAGGAGTTGCTCCTCCAAGGCTCAGTAGTGAGATTAAGAAAACTTTACAGCTTTCAAGGACATACAAAGTTGGAGACTGGTATTTATACCAAAATTATTCAGAGATCAGAATATATGGATGTGAACTTTGTCCATTCAAATTGCCTAAATATGTGCCCATGAGACTTTTTGCCTTAGAATATTTCAGGCAAATGAATAATTCTAATGTTATTCATTTTTTTAATGCTAAAAAGAAAGCACAACTCAGAATCAAAAGTCAGTTAGGTCCCTTTATATGCAATTCTAGGGATGTTGAACATGAAGCAGAAAATATATTTCAAAACCATTTCAAGTTACAAAAGAGTTTCCATTGGATTCCCTATGATCCATTTAGTTTTATCTGTGACAAAAGAATGAAGAACAAATCAGCACCCTACTTTCACCACAGAATTTCAGAAATAGAACAATATGCTAATCAAGATGAGTGGATGGAAGGAACACTAGTTGAGCAAGATAGTGAAGAAGACAATATGAACAAAATTATGAAAGATCTTGAGGAAAAGTTTGATCTAGAATCTTTTGGGCAAGTGCAGGTACCTCATATTGGCACATCTTCAGCAGGAAATATTCAACAGGGATTACAGGAAATCAGTTCATCAATTGCAATTGAGTCTAAAGGTAAAGGGAAAGAGCCTGAGGTACAAGTCATTGAAACTTTCATTATGACAGAAAAGCCTCAAACCCCCAAGGCACCAGATCAAACACAGGTTTCCCCTGTTCAAGTTAATCATCCCGAGGTTTCTGAATTGCATACTCCATCTAATATTGAAATAGGCAAGAAAAGACAGGTTGCAGATCCCACTCCTCCCAAAGAATCTTCATAGCAACACCAGGCTAAAAAGCAGAAACTGAATCCACTTCCAGAAGTGGAATCTATAGATGAAATGTTTGATGATGAAAGAGAAGATAGTCAACTAAATAGTTCAATTAGTGAAATACACACAGGTCATAAAGGAAAAGAATTTCAAAAACAGCTGAGCACTGAGGTATCTTCCTTTAAACAGCCAAAGAAAGATGCGGGTGATATAAAGAAGACTTTCATTAATATAAAAGAAAAAAATGACCCATTGAGGATGCAGGTATATGATCAGTATCTTAGAATGGATCCACACAATTAAGAAAGATTAATGTCAGCTTTTGACATTAAGCAAGGGAAAATGATGATGAGCCATTTTAAATACAAAATGCCAAAGCCCAAGACATCATCTGATTACATTAGAACCAATTTTGAGGTCCTAGAAAAAGACATTCATCCACTGGACCAGATAGAATTGCATAAACAAACTAGGGAAATGATATATTCCACCCTTACTGATAAAGCAATGGCAGCCCATCGATTGCAAGATTCTTTAAACAATACAAATACCCAGTTGCAAATTGAGAAAGATTCTTCTCAGGCAAAAGATAATAGAATAAAATCTCTGGAAGATATAATCATCAGTTTGGGTCATAATCCCAAAGATATCAAAAGCATTGAGGCACTGATTAAAAAGAAGGATGATGATATTGCTGCACTGAGAAAGCAATTGAAATTGCCAGCTTCAAGGCATCCCCAAACTTAAGAAGTTTTGAAGGAAAATTCACAAGAAGAAATGATGGAATTGCTCCTGAAAATGACTGAGCAATTGAGTGAGACCGAGAAAGAACTGGAGCACGCATTAAAAGAAAAGGAAGCTATCATGCAGACATCCACCACAGAGGCTACTACAACTATAGGTACCACAGCAGCAGATCAACAAACATATCCATCACAGGTAAATACTTCCAATTTAAGTTCTGATGAATTAGCAAAACAAATGGAAAGTTTAAAACTCAGAGTCACAGAACTTCAATCTACAAAATTACAGCTGGTGAATTTAGAACAAAAATATGATATGTCAAAAAAGACTGTTGCTGATAATACAAGGGAAATTAAGAGGCTGGAAAAATTGGTTAAGGCTTTAGAAAAAGATCTCTCATTAGAAAAGCCTTTAAGAGAAATAAATGAAATTTTTTGGAATAATATTATTGATTCAATAAAGAGTATTTGGTCCTTTGTTCAAATAATCTTTGAACAAAATGACTTGGTCAAAGTAGCTCAGGAAGAAATTGACAAAACAAGAGAAGAATTAAGGGACAGACCTGAGCAAGCAAATCAACTTATACAGTTTTTGAACACCCAGACCAAGCAGCAGCTTGCAAAGCTTGGAATTGAGGACAGGACAGGTACTATTTTAGAAATAAAAAGGGTTTTTACCAAGAGAACTTTTATGCAAAATCTGGAAAGAAAATGCTCAGATATCCAGCAAGAGGCCAGTGCATTTAAAGAAAGGTTTAATGTTTTATTAGCCAGCGGGTTGCCCAGTCTGATGCTTTCAGAAGACAAAATAATGGAATTGGAAACTTATGTCAACAAATTAGACATACATGCTCACAATGTCACATGTTCCTCTACCAGCTCATCAGAATCAACATTTCCTACAGGGAGGAATCTCTACGATAGGTTAAAGAATTTGTTTCATCTTGAGCATGAAATAAGGTATTTGTTCCCACATCGGCCCATTTTTTTCAGATACACAGAGGCCGATGAAACATTAAGAAAATTCAAAAGAACCATAATAGCAGAAGACAAATGGTGGGAAGACCTGTTGGAAATTTTATAAAATTCATCTTCAGATAGAAAATTTTGCCTTTTATTATTGTGTAAAGGATAAATAGATGACTAAAGGTTAAAGAGTATCAATTTGGCAGTTGAAAGTGTATCAGTAGAAATAAAGAGTATCAGACAAGCAAAGCAGTCAAAAAGGATTACTCAAAAGGACAGCATCGAGCCCTTTTGTAGGACCTGCCTCCAGCACATCCACAAAGGGAGGAAACAGCACACCAGCAGTTATCTTTTGTCTTATCTACAAGACCATCTGTCTCCTCATTTATTGTAACTTATTCATTAGTCACCCTAGATTATTTCCTAGGTCAGTGTGAGATATTTTAAATCATTTTTTGTATAAATAAACCCTCGAATAAAGTATTGAGTGTGGATTCTACTACTTTGCTATGACATTGATGTTTTTGGAATAAAAGTGTTTTGGAGAAATTTATTTGTGGCTTGCTGGATGACAATTTGAAGCTCAGGACTTTTTGCAGGATTCATGTGTCGGACTGCAGTTCAATAAGTCTTTCTATCCTATGTCTTAAGTTTTATATCTGTTTATAATATCACTATGTTCCATTTCTGAATAATTGACATAAAAGAATAAATCAGAACTTACTTAAGTGTACTCTGATTTTCAATTGCGGTTATTCCAAATGTTTTCTTCCAAACTAGTTATAAGCAACGAATTCTTGACTGCTCTTGTTTCGCTGGTTTGAACATTTTGATTACTATAATAAAGAATTATTAATTTCTCTTTATTTGTAATCATTCATTTTCTTTCTTTGAATATGTTGAAAGATTCTTGATTGCCTTTCATCCCTTCAAAATCCATTCCATCTGCTTTAATTTCTAAAAATTTTTCTCTGTTTGGCTATCTTGCCCTGCAAAGCCATCTTGTGTGTAGAAGATTAATCCAGTAAAGCCATCCTTTGACTCCATAGCCCAATGGCCTGAAAATATTCAACCTTGCCCTTAGTTGGCGAATTCCACCATTTTCAAACACATTTCTTGGACTTATAACTAGCCTAAAACTTTCTAAGAACAAAGATAAATCATAAAGAGAGAGCCCTCTCTGGATGCAGATTGGCTAGATACTGCATCCGAAGGTTGGTTTGTGGTTACCTCGGATATACTTTCCTTTTCCACAACTTCAAGGAAAACCTGAGTGATAACATAGCGGCGACCATACTGGGGAATCTGAATCATTTTTATTGTTAATATTGTTCACTTATAAGCTATAGACAGAGTCTGAAGATCAGCTAGGTAGCCTTTGAAATTGCTTTTTCTCTGCAATTGCAAAAGTAAATAAATGTTGCTTCAGTCTATCTCTGATTTAGCTTATACACTGAACCTTAGTTTCAAAATGTTTAATCAGACTCTCTAGTTCAATAAATCTTTGAGAAAATTTTAATCACAAATCATTATTTCTTGAAGAATTTGTAGAAGTTGTATTTATATTTCAATTAACACCAAAAATCCAAAAACACATAGTCTAGGAAAACTGGCTTCAGAAAGGATTCGTCATACTAAGTCAAATCCTGACCCTAATCCACCAACGATATTTGAGAATCAAAATCTGATTCCTAGGATTCTTAGCAGACAAGGAAGTCAAGAAAGTTCTGAAAGAGGAAGTCAAGAGAGTTCTGGATGTTCCAGACCTCTTTCTAGATCACAGTCCTGCCCTGTAAAAATTATATATTTTGACGAAATCCCCTTTGACGAGCGATTTGAAACTTCTATGTTTGTGATCTTTCCTGAATCTGAATTGTCTAAACTCGTTCCAGACCCACTGTTTCATGAGGATTTACAATTGAGATTCATTTCATATCATCTTGACAGACAGTTACAAAACTCCATCCAATCCGAACAGACCTTTGATGAAAGTTCAGACATTTCTGTAATTACTGAAGCTTCCCCAAGCTCAGCTACCTTTCCTAAAACTTCTCAAAACCAAGCCACTCCTTCCACTCCTCCACCCCCTCCTACTAGACCATCAACCCCTGTTATCCCACTATACCTTCCAATGGCCAATAGATATGCCCCGTTAAGGTTGCCCAACAACCCTGCTGCTTTGCCTCAGGATTATAAGAGTAAGATCACCCCTTTTGACGATTCAGGTACTTACACAACTCAACAACACACCAAAAGGATGACTGATTACTTTGAATTTTATGAAATTGATGCTGATGATGTTCGCATGAGAATTTTTTTCCAGAGTCTTACTGGGGAAGTCAGGACATGGTTTAGGGCCCTTGCCCTGAACAATATTGCTGATTTACCATATTTATATAGGGCATTTTTGAATAGATGGGAGAAGAAGAAAGATCCTCTTCAGATCCTGTCAGAATTTGAAAATTTGAGAAGAATACCTAATGAAACAGTACAAGATTACATCATTAGATTTAAGGAAGCCTACAACGCAGTTCCCCAAAACCTTAGACCACCTCCTGACTCAATATTGGTTAAATTTCCTGATGGTTTTGACTCAGATATAGCATATTCACTGAGGGAAAGAGCCCCTCAAACCCTAGAGGAAATGCAAAGCATAGTGGTTAGTGTGGAAGCAAACCTCATAGAAAAACGAGCCAGAGCTAGGGCCGAAAGAAGAATGCCTATGAATGAAGAGCCTTCAGCTTTTGAAAGAAAGCTGGATGCAATCATTAAAGGTATGGAAAGACTGGGAGATAGAGTGGAGACCATTGAAAGAAATTCTTCTGGTGATAATCAAAATGTTGTGAGGAACCCAAACTTTAGGAGAAATCAGAACCAAAATATTGGGAAGAATGTCCCTAACCAAAACATCAGGCCACCATTCCAAGAAAATTTTGTTGAAGGTTCAACTTCTGAAGAGCCTACTGAGGAGGTCGAAATAAATAATGTGACTGAAGAAAAAAATGAACCAGAAGTTTTCCTATCTCAAGATGATCAAGAAAATCATATTCTTGAAACATTTCAAACTCATTCAGGAGAAAATTTTGATTTTAAAGAAGGCTATGACACAGCAATTTATGAGGTTCATAAACAGTATAATTTAAGAAGCAGACGGGTTGATGTGCCAGAGAATAGCAAACAGAAAGCTGTAAAACAAAATGTCAAAGGTAAAGTTAACATCCCTCCTGTACAAAACATTCCCCCTGTACAAATTCTGTCTAAGACAACTCCTAACCCCTCAAATCCAATAATTGAAGATGTGTCTGACAACCAACCAAACAATAAACAACAATCTAATATTTTTCCTCCTGTAGGAAATGTAGAAGAACCCGTAGAAGTTAGTTAAGAAACACTTTCAAATCATAATTCCACTCATGAAAAAGAGAAAAACGTTGAAGACTCAAAAAATAAAGAAAACCCAACTGTCCAGAACACTAGAGCTCAAACAGAAAAACCTTTCAATTTAGAGGCTGAAATAGGCAAACTAAAGATAGCTGTTCCTTTATCAGAATTGGCTAAACATGATGTCTATAGAAGTCAAATCAGCAAATCTCTAAACATTAACATTACTGGAATGGATGATTCAGTAAATATTCTTGATGATCAACCCAAACTCCTTTTTGGCCCCGAGGTAAATGGCAAACCAGAAAGTGGAGGAACTCCTCCATTTTATGTAAGCTTGAATGTTCATGACAAAATACTCCATAATGCAATGCTTGATTTTGGAGCATCCCATAATTTGATGCCAAAAGCTGTGATGGAAAGATTAAATTTAGACATTACCAGACCATATAAAGATATGTTTTCTTTTGATTCTAGTCAGGTAAGATGTTTAGGTTTGATTAAAGATTTGTGTGTTACTTTGGTGCAATACCTTGTGAAGTCTGTTTTGATGGATATCGTAGTGGCTGATATTCCTCCTAAATATGGTATGTTATTGTCTAGATCCTGGGGTGCTAAACTTGGAGGATCTATTCAATTAGACATGTCATATGCCACTATTTCAGTATTTGGTCAACCTAAAAGATTATATAGAGAGACCTTGATGAAGTACTTAGTTAGTAGCCATGAGAAGCCTGAAAACTTCCCTGTCTATTCAGTGCATTCTGATATGGACTCTTTCATTCTTTATAATGCTGAAATGGACCTTCCTACTGAGCTAGAAGCACCTGAAATGGAAACTACAAATAAATCCACTGTTCAGATCGAAGAAATTTCCGAAGACAAAGAAACACCAGAAAAACAAGAAATTCCAGAACAAACCAAGAAACTAGCTCCTGTGAAGAAACATGTTAAAACAGTTGATGAAGATTATGAACATGAAATTCTGTGGCATTTAGAATTTGATGGCTCAGTAAACAAGTTAGGAGCAGGAGCTGGAATTTGGATTCATAATGTTGAAAATGATCACGCCGAAGGCCATGCCTATAGGTTGAACTTTAGATGCACTAACAACATGGCAGAGTATGAAGCTCTTTTGCTAGGGCTTAAACATGTCAAAAAGTTAGGAGCAATTAGAGTGTCAATCATAGGAGACTCTGAGTTAATTATCCAGCAGATAAATGGTGAATGTTCAACAAAAGATTCTAGATTGAAACAATACAGAGAAACAGTTGTAGAAATTCTCAACACTTTTCTACAAGCTCAACTTGCCAAGATTCCCAGGAAACAAAATTTGCATGCTCACAGTCTTGCAATGTTCGCTAGCACATGTAAATTTCCTTTTGGACCTAATCATCAGTTCACAGCTGAGATTAGACATAGACCTGCTATACCGGACAATCTAATGAATTGGCAAGTATTTGTAAATAATAATAAGATCAATAGCTTTTTGACACTAGAAAATGAGTTTTCTAACAGTAATATAGATGAAGACATAACAATCAATAAATCTGATCAAGTAGATGAACAAGAAACAAATATTTCTGAAGAGATGGCAATTCATATGCTTCACCCAACCAAATTCACTGAAAAATATATGCAGGATTTGATACAAATGGAATTCGATGAGATCATAGAAGATGAAACTGAAATCATTAATCTGAAAGATAATCATTTACCCAAAGGATTAACTCCTTTGGAATATCTTTTTGACTCAAATGACATTCCATTTAAACCCAAAATGGAACCTGTTAAGGCTGATATTGAAGAATGCAACTTAGGAACCCCAGAAAATCCAAAAATGGTTAAACTATCTAAATCTCCGCCAGAAGATCAAAAGAATAAATATGTTGAAATTTTAAAAGAATTCCAGGATGTTTTTGCCTGGAGTTACGAAGATCTTAAATCATATGATACATCAATCATTCAGCATACAATACCTTTGAAACCAGACCAGAAACCTTTCAAACAAAAACTTAGAAGGATCAATCCTGTTTTACTACCTTCAATTGAAAAAGAAATTAAAAGGATGTATGAAGCAGGAATTATAGCTCCTATTAGGTTCTCTGAATGGGTTTCTAATTTAGTACCAACAAGGAAAAAGACTGGTGAGATTAGACTGTGTGTCAATTTGAGAAATTTGAATAAAGTTTCTTTAAAAGATAACTATCCTTTGCCTAAAATGGACCATATCTTACAAATGGTAGTGGGATCTTTAAGGATATCTCTTCTGGATGGATTTTCAGGGTATAACCAGATTCTGGTTCATCTTGATGATCAAGATAAAACAGCATTTACAACACCATGGGGTACTTTTAAATATGTCAAGATGCCATTTGGACTCAAGAATGCAGGAGCTACATTTCAAAGAGCAATGGACATTGCTTTTGCTAAAGAAATACATGATTTTCTGGTAGTTTATCTAGATGATTTAACAGTTTTTTCCAAAACAGATCAACAACATTTAGATCATCTAAGGCAAGTGTTTATAAAGTGCAGAAAGTATGGTATTTCTTTAAATCCTAAAAAGTCATTGTTTGGTTTGGAAGAAGGAAAGCTCTTAGGTCACATTATTTCTAAAGATGGCATTATAATTGATCCTGAAAGAATATAAGCAATTTTGCAGATACCTCATCCCAGAAACATAAAAGAACTTCAAGCTTTCATAGGAAAGATCAATTTCTTGAGAAGATTTATTTCCAGTTTAGCTGAATTACTTAGATTGCTTACTAACATGCTTAAAAAAGATTCAAGCATTGACTGGACTGTAGAAGCCAAGCAATCATTTGAAGAAATCAAAATGGCTTTAACAAGAACACCAGTTCTTACTAGTCCAAAGTTTGATAGAGATTTCATTATTTTTTCATTTGCTTCTGAACATACAATTGCAGTTGTTTTACTACAAAAGGATGATCAGGGATGTGGAAAACAAATAGCCTTTTTTAGTAAAGCACTCAGAGATGCATCTTTAAAATACAATATCATGGAAAAACAGGCTTTTGCACTTGTGAAAGCAATTAAAGATTTCAGATTTTATATATTATATTCTCATGTGATAGCTTATGTACCTAATGTTGTCGTTAAAGACATCTTGACTCAAGATGGTATTGAAGGAAAAAGAGGTAAGTGGATAGCTACCATATTAGAATATGATATTGATATTAAACCAAAAAAACTCATAAAAGGTCAAGGTTTGGCTCAATTCATGACTGAAACTAATTGCCAAGCCTTGGACATCAACGAGATGGATGACGAATAGGAGATGGAGACTCCACAGATAAGTCAAACCTTCTTAGACTCACCCTGGTACACTGATACTATTTATGTTTTTTTTAACCTGCAAGCTCCTCCAGGGTTGTCCAGAATGAAACAAAGATTTTTGAAAATGACATCTTTAAAATATTGTATTTTGGATAGTGCTCTATTTTGGAAGAATCATGATGGAATCCTATTAAATTGTTTATTGAAAGATGAAACTGACAAGGTACTTAATGAATTTCATGCAGGGGATTGTGGGGGACACCTTTACTGGAAGTCAACTGCAGATAAAATTTTAAGGGCTGGTTTTTACTGGCCAACCTTGTTTTCAGATGTTAAGAAATTTGTAACTTCTTGTCATAAGTGTCAGATCTTTGAGGGAAAAAGAAAGTTGTTACCTTTACCATTAAAACCAATTTCCACAGAGAGACCCTTTCAACAATGGGGACTGGATTTTATTGGAGAAATCCATCCCCCTTCTTCTGGGCAACACAGATGGATTCTTACTACCACAGATTACTTTACTAAATGGATTGAAGCTATCCCATGCAGACAAGCCAATGATTATGTAATTATAGGGTTTTTAGAAACCAATATACTTTCAAGATTTGGCTGTCCAGAGAAAATTATAACAGATAATGCTGCTGCATTTAAATCTAAGAAAATGATTAGTTTCTGCAATAAATATCACATCACTTTAGGCCATTCAACAACCTATTACCCCTAGGGTAATGGACTGGCAGAATCTTCCAATAAAAGCCTTATTAATATCATCAAAAAATTATTGGAAGAAAATAAAAAGAATTGGCATAAGAAACTGACTAATGCATTGTGGGCAGACAGACTTACAACTAAGAAATCAATTGGGACCAGTCCATATGAATTATTTTATGGCATTGAAGCAAGATTCCCATCATCTTTAGGAATTCCTGTTATGAAGTTACTTCAGGAGGCTCAAGTGGAACCAAATGATATTCAGAGAAGAATTAACCAAACAATCCACTTGCAGCAAACTAGAGAATAAGTGTATCAACGATCCCAAGTCTTGCAGGAAAAGTTAAAGAAAATGTTTGACAGAAGAACTAAAGCAGAAGATTTCCAATTAGGAGACAAAGTCCTAAGATGGGATTCCAAAAGGGAAGAGAAAGGGAAACATGGGAAATTTGATTTCTTATGGAAAGGACCCTACATCATTCATGATTTACAGGGGAACAACACATACTTTTTGAAGAATTTGGACAGTTCAGAAGCTGAGGAAGGACCAGTCAATGGTCGAATGCTTAAGCACTATTTTGATCCTATTTACTAAGATGATCTGATTTTTTCTAACTTGTACATAATATATCCTTTTCTAATGCATCAGTTTTGATTGGATGGTGATTTTTTTGGAGTTGAAGCCCGAAGTGAAGGCCCTAAGCTTCAAAAGTTTCACTATCATATATACAATAAAGTTACCAGAAGAAGAAGATTATATGGTTCAGTTTAAAGGCATTTTTGAGGCCTCTGACTTGTTGTTCTTGACTTTTCACAAGGAAAAGCCATCCCCAAGTGGAGCCAGTGTTAGACTCCTATACCAATAAGTGTCATTTTTCATGATTGTTTTATTGAACTATGAAATATGTTCAAACCTTTTTCTTGTACAAAGGTGTTCCATATTCTTTAAAAATCAAAAAATAAAAAAATTTTAAAAATGTAAAGAGGGTATACCCTAAAAGAAAAATCAAAGGGTAAGAAAAATAAGTTGGTCAAAAAAGTGAAAGAAATGAACCACAAACAAGATAGACCACGGAAAGTGTGCAAGTAGAAATGCCACTACTATTTCATTTTCTGTAATAAAGTAATTGTGTGCAGCTTGTCAAACTTTTGCCACAATTTATGAAGAGTCAAACTGTTTAAACTTGACTCATTCATTTTTCAATTTCATGTTGTAGAATAGAGAATAAATATCTGACCAAACAGTTTAATCTTGGCATATAAGTAGATAGGTAGAGTTAATAAAAGGTGCTCAACAGTTTAATCTGAGCCCTTGGATGTAATAAGTTGAGAATTAGATAGAATTTCCATGTAAAAGAAAAGAAAATTGATAAGGGTTTGCCAGTCTAAGTGCACCCTAATAAAGAAGAGAAAATGGTAGTGTAAAGTAGATAGGGTAGGTAGATGGTGTTGCAAAGTTTCATGTGATGAATGATGGTGCCAAATGTGTTTAATCTTTTACTTTCATCACAAATACTGAAGCAGAAAATGCACTGGAAAATTCATAGAAAGAAAAGTCAAAATCATTAACTTCCCACATCACTTTCTCCCTAAGATTTTTACTAATTTCCCTTAAGTACTAAGGTATTTGGAGATTAAAGGGGCTCAAGGCATTTCCTTGACTTTTGGAGGGACCGGACCCTCGGCCTAATGATCAAAAAGACCTAAGTACTTGAAGTTATTTATCATTATAATCATTCACTTTTAATATTTTCCTAAGTAAAATTCTATTTTACTTAGGAAAATCATGCAAATTTCCATAATAATCCCTCAAAATTACTTGCTATTCTATGTTTAAGTGTTGAAGTTGAGATGATACAATTTACTTCAGAAATCTTCACTTTCCTAGTTGTGTAAAGTATTTTGAGTTTCCCTTGTTTCCTTTGTCATATTAACATTTAACTTTACATATTAAATCCTTATACAAATCACCTTTCCCTATATGTATAACTCCTCCTATAGACTATCCCCCAAAACCCTCTTATTTTAGATTTCTAACCAAAGTATTTAATTCCATATATTTGAAATAAAAACCCTCATTACAATTCCCTTTGGTTAGAAATATATCTTTATAATCTATCCCCGCTGCTATGGTTAATAAATTGCATTAATTTATTACCATATAATAACAATATTGAAAAAGTTTTAAACATATGTTGTATGTTTTAAACGAAAAATGAAATAAAACCCGAAGCTTTAATTTAAACCAAAGCTTCAAAAAACCCATAGCTTCCGTAATCTGACCCCTCATAAACCATGGGATTAATTAATCGCTCATATTAATTAATAACCGACCTTTGCACCAATCAAAAGCCGCCCAGAATAATTAATTAAATGATAATTATTTTTAAAAACCATCAGGCCCGCACGTTAATTCCCCCACCATCTCCCCGCTGGGTCTACCGTTGGATCACTCCGCCGAAGATCTATGGTCCACGAGGATTCCACTGACTGTCTCCCGCCCGAAGGTTAACGTGCGAAATCCAAATGGTTTCGAAACAGTGCACCCGCTACGTGTCGACCATTGAATGGATTCGCTGCCTCCCCGCAGAAAACCGCCTGCTCCTGAAAGCGGTGCGGAATAAAACCGCTTACCGCTCATCCCTGATGACGTGTCCTCCTGTACCATGATGACTTCATTCCCGAAAATAATAAAAAAAGCTCGTTGAATCTGTAAATAAAACAAAACCCCGCGTATTTTCTATCATTCTGTCTGGTGATAGTGACTGCGTTCTCCACTGAAAATTTGAAAATTCCGCTGTTAAACTATTGTCGACCAAGATTGCTGAACTCCATTGCTATACCAGCGCCTGAGCATTCATCCGCCATTGACTAGTACCTGTAAATCTCGACATTTTCCATAAAACATGTATTTATCCCATTTCTTGCTGGAACTCTTTGAAAAATCCGCATTCCAGTGTTAAATTCAAGCCATAATCTGAAAAGAAGGTTTATATTGGTCTGTTTTAGTTCCTGCAACTAAAAGAATACTTTTAAAACTGTAATTGCGCCCATTTCCGTCAAGAACCCCCAAAGCTTCCACTTTGAATACACAAGAACCATAATGGAAGTCCCGGTAGCCCTGAGCGTAGCCTCATTGAATGCCCCTCACAGAGAATTGGAATACTTTCCATTAGTGGACAAAGACTTTCAAATTAAAGACTTAGTGTTTGATGAAAATCCCCTTCGAAGTTATTGTCGCTGCAGAGATGATTATTCGACAGGTTTGGATGTCATTGGGTTATGGGAATCCAATTTCCCAAGATATCTCATCCCCTCAGTTCGTATTTTCCCAGAAATTATCCACTACTGTCATTCCAATTATGATCCAACTCAAAGAGCAGTGTTATCCCTGGACCAGAATATCCTTTTCCCCATTACTCCTCAAGCTATCAATACAATGCTCCATTTTGAACCTGATCAAAACCTTACTCCCTTGTCCATGGAAGAACTACTTAAAAAATCTACTCAATTGTCTCAAGAAAAATTGAAATGCATTTGCCAGACCTTTATGTTACCTGAACATCAACCTAAGGGCCCTCCTCCCTATGGTTTTGCTTATTTTACTAATTTAGGCAAACTCATACTGAATATGATATCCTTTGTACTGGGTTTTAATACTAGTGAGTATGTTGATGAATTAACCCTAGTATTATTATCCATCTTCACTCCTGGACGCGCTATGAAGTATGACTTTGCCTCTTTCATTGCCAACAAGATCCATGACCAATATGAGGCTTGATAATGAGAAAGTGTTTAAATATTCTATCATTTACCATCTCATCATCTATTATCAATCGAAAAGTTCCATTTTTCCTGCTCAAAAGCTTGATGCCAAGGGAAACCAGAGATCTCGTTATATTTTAATTCCGCCATAACTCACAAGCTTTTATAATCCCCTATTCTTAAGGCCGAAGTTCATTGATCTTTTCATACATCCTACAACTACCTGCATCGATGTGAGTCGCCTCCTCCAAGGCTCGAAGAGATTAAGAAAACTTTGCAGCTTTCAAGGACATACAAAGTTGGAGACTGGTATTTGTACCAAAATTATTCAGAAATCAGAATATATGGATGTGAACTTTGTCCATTCAAGCTGCCTAAATATGTGCCTATGAGACTTTTTGCCTTAGAGTATTTTAGGCAAATGAATAATTCTGATGTTATTCATTTTTGTAACGCTAAGAAGAAAGCCCAACTCAGAATCAAAAGTCAGTTAGGTCCCTTTATATGCAATTCTAGGGATGCTGAACAAGAAGCAGAAAATATATTGCAAAACCATTTCAAGTTACAAAAGAGTTTTCGTTGGATTCCCTATGATCCATTCAGTTTTATCTGTGACAAAAGAATGAAGAACAAATCAGCACCCTACTTTCACCACAGAATTCCAGAAATAGAACAATATGCTAATCAAGATGAGTGGATGGAAGGAACACTAGTTGAGCAAGATAATGAAGAAGACAATATGAACAAAATTATGAAAGATCTTGAGAAAAAGTTTGACCTAGAATCTTTTGGGCAAGTGCAGGTACCTCATATTGGCACTTCTTCAGCAGGAAATCTTCAACAGGGATTACAGGAAATCAGTCCATCAATTGTAGTTGAGTCTAAAGGCAAAGGGAAAGAACCTGAAGTACAAGTCATTGAAACTTTCATTATGACAGAAAAGCCTCAAACTTCCAAGGCACCAGATCAAACACAGGTTTCTCCTACTCAAGTTAATCACCCTGAATTTTCAGAATTGCAGACTCCATCTAATATGGAAATAGGCAAGAAAAGACAGGTTGCAGATCCCACTCCTCTCAAAGAATCCTCACAACAACATCAAGCTAAAAGGCAGAAACTGAATCCACTCCCAGAAGTGGAATCTATAGATGAAATCATTGATGATGAAAGAGAGGATAGTCAACTAATTGGTTCAGTTAGTGAAACACGCGCAGGTCATAAAGGAAAGGAATTACAAAAACAGTTGAGCACTGAAGTGTCTTCCTTTAAACAGCCAAAGACAGATGCAGGTGATATAAAGAAGACTTTCATTAATATAAAAGCCAAGAATGACCCATTGAGGATGTAGGTATATGATTAGTATCTTAGAATGGATCCACACAATCAAGAAAGATTAATGTCAGCTTTTGACATTCAGCAAGGGAAAATGATGATGAGCCATTTCAAATCCAAAGTGCCAAAACCCAAGACATCATCTGATTACATTAGGATCAATTTTAAGGTCCTAGAAAAAGACATTCATCCATTAGACCAGATAGAATTACATAAAAAAACTGGGGAAATGATATATTCTACCCTTACTGATAAAGCAATGGAAGCCCATAGATTGCAAGATTCTTTAAATAATACAAATACCCAGTTGCAAATTGAGAAAGCTTCTTCTTAGGCAAAGGATAACAGAATAAAATCTCTGGAAGAAATAATCATCAGTTTGGGTCATAATCCCAAAGATATAAAAAGCATTGAGGCACTGATTAAAAAGAAGGATGATGATATTGCTGCACTGAGAAAGAAATTGAAATTGCCAGCCTCAAGGCATCCCCAAACTCAAGAAGTTTTGAAGGAAAATTCACAAGAAGAAATGATGGAATTGCTTCTGAAAATGACTGAGCAACTGAGTGAGACCGAGAAAGAACTGGTGCAGGAATTAAAAGAAAAGCAAGCCGTCATGCAGACATCCACAACCAAGGCCACTACAGGTACAATAGCAGCAGATCAACAAACAGATCCATCACAGGTAAATACTTCCAATTTAAGGTCTGATGAATTAGCAAAACAAATGTAAAGTTTAAAACTCAGAGTCACAGAACTTCAATCTACAAAATTACAGCTGGTGAACTTGGAAAAAAAATATGATATGTCAAAAAAGACTGTTGCTGATAATACAAGGGAAATCAAAAGGCTGGAAAAATTGGTTAAGGCTTTAGAAAAATATCTCTTATTAGAAAAGCCTTTAAGAGAAATAAATGAAATTATTTGGAATAATATTATTGATTCAATAAAGAGTATTTGGTCTTTTGTTCAAATAATCTTTGAACAAAATGATTTGGTCAAAGTAGCTCAGGAAGAGATTGACAAAACAAGAGAAGAATTAAGGCACAGACCTGAGCAAGCGAATCAACTTATACAGTTTTTGAGCACCCAGACCAAGCAGCAGCTTGCAGAGCTTGGAATTGAGGACATGACAGGTACTATTTTAGAAATAAAAAGATTTTTTACCAAGAGAACTCTTATGCAAAATCTGGAAAGAAAATGCTCAGATATTCAGCAAGAGATCAGTGCATTTAAAGAAAGGTTTAATGTTTTATTAGCCAGCGGGTTGCCCAGTCCGATGATTTCAGAAGACAAAATAATGGAATTGGAAACTTATGTTAACAAATTGGACATACATGCTCACAACGTCACATGTTCCTCTACCAGCTCATCAGAATCAAGATTTCCAACAGGGAAGAATCTCTATGACAGGTTAACGAATTTGTTTCATCTTGAGCATGAAATAAGGTATTTGTTCCAAAATCGGCCCAATTTTTTCAGATACACAGAGGCCGATGAAACATTAAGAAAACTCAAAAGAACCATAATAGCAGAAGACAAATGGTGGGAAGACCTGTTGGAAATTTTGTAAAATTCATCTTCAGATAGAAAATTTTGCCTTTTACTATTGTGTAAAGGATAAATAGATGACTAAAGGTTAAAGAGTATCAGTTTGGCAGTTGAAAGTGTATCAGTAGAAATAAAGAGTATCAGACAAGCAAAGCAGTCAAAAAGAATTACTCAAAAGGACAACATCGAGCCCTTTTGTAGGACCTGCCTCCAGCACATCCACAAAGGGAGGAAACAGCACACCAACGTTATCTTTTTTCCTATCTACGAGACCATCTGTCTCCTTTTTTATTGTAACTTATTCATTAGTCACCCTAGATTATTTCCTAGGTTAGTGTGAGATATTTTAAATCATTTTTTGTATAAATAAACCCTCGAATAAAGTATTGAGGGTGGATTCTACTACTTCGCAGTGACATTGATGTTTTTGGAATAAAAGTGTTTTGGAGAAATTTATTTGTGGCTTGCTGGATGATAATTTGAAGCTCAGGACTTTTTGCAGGATTCATGTGTCGGACTGCAGTTCAATAAGTCTTTCTATCCTATGTTTTAAGTTTTATATCTGTCTATAATATCATTGTGTCCATTTCTGAATACTTGACATAAAAGAATAACTCAGAATTTACTTAATTGTACTCTGAGTTCAGTTGTGATTATTCTAAATATTTTCCTCTAAATTGGTTATAAGGAAAGAATTCTTAATTGCTCTTGCTTCGCTAATTTAAACATTTTTATTACTATAGTAAACAATTCTTCACTGCTCTTTATTTGTAATCATTTCATTTCTTTCTTTTGAACATGATGAAAGATTCTTAACTGCCTTTCATCCCTTCAAACCCATTCCATCCACTTTAAATTTTAAGGATTGTTCTCTGTTTGGCTATCTTGCCCTGCAAAGCCATCTTGTGTGTAGAATAGTAATCCAGTAAAGCCATCCTTTGACTCCATAGCCCAATGGACTGAAAATATTCAACCTTGCCCTTAGTTGGTGGATTCCACCATTCAAACAAAATCAAAACTCTTGGACTTATAACTAGCCTAAAAATTTCTAAGAACAAATATAAATTATAAAGAGAGAGCCCTCTTTGGATGCAGATTGGCTAGATTCTGCATCTGAAGGTTGGTTTGTGGTTACCTCGGGTATACTTTCCTTTTCCACAACTTCAAGGAAAACCTGAGTGATAACATAGTGGCGACCATACTGGGGACCTGAATCATTTTTATTGTTAATATTGTTCACTTATAAGCTATAGACAGAGTCTGAAGATCAGCCAGGTAGCCTTTGAAATGCTTTTGCCCTGCAACTACATAGTAAATAAATGTTGCTTCAGTCTATCTCTGATTTAGCTTATACACTGAACCTTAGTTTCAAATGTTTAATCAGACTCTCTAGTTCAATAAATATTTGAGAAAATTTTAATCAGAAATCATTATTTCTTGAAGAATTTGTAGAAGTTGTACTTTCATTTCAATTAAAACCAAAAATCAAAAAAGATAAAATCTAGGAAAACTCGCTTCAGAAAGGATTCGTCATACCAGGTCAAATCTGGACCCTAACCCACCACCGATATTTGAAAATCCAAATCTGATTCCTAGGATTCTTAGAAGACAAGGAAGTCAAGAAAGTTCTGAAAGAGGAAGTCAAGAGAGTTCTGGAAGTTCCAGACCTCTTTCTAGATCACATTCTTGTCCTGTGAAGATTATATATTTTGACGAAATCCCCTTTGATGAGCGGTTTGAAACTTCTATGTTCGTGAATTTTTCTGAATCTGAATTGTCTAAGCTTGTTCCTGACCCACTATTTCTTGAATATTTGCAATTGAGATTTGTTTCATATCATCTTGACAGACATTTACAAGACTTTGTTCAATCTGAACAAACCTTTGAAGAAAGTTCAAACATTTCTGTAATTACTGAAGCTTCCCCAAGTTAAGTAACTTTTCCTCAAGCTTTTCAAACCCCAGTCACCCCTTCTACTCCTCCACCCAGACCACCACCACCTATTATTCCATTACACCTTCCAATGGCCAATAGATATGCTCCGTTATAGTTGCCAGCCAACCCTGTGGCTTTGCCCCAAGATTATCAAAGTAAGATCACACCTTTTGATGGCTCAGGTACTTACACAGCTCAACAACATACCAAAAGGATGACTGATTACTTTGAATTCTATGAAATTGACACCGATGATGTCCGAATGAGAATTTTTGTTCAGAGTCTTACTGGGGAAGTTAGGACATGGTTTAGGGCCCTTGCTCCAAACAGTATTGCTGATTTACCAGCTTTGTATAGGGCATTTTTGAATAGATGGGAGAAGAAGAAAGACCCTCTTCAGATCCTATCAGAATTTGAAAAATTAAGGAGAAGACCTAATGAAACAGTGCAAGATTACATAATAAGATTCAACGAAGCATATAACGCTGTTCCCCAGAACCTCAGACCCCCTCCTGACTCAGTATTGGTCAAATTCCCGGATGGTTTTGACTCTAACATAGCCTATTCACTTAGGGAAAGAGCCCCCCAAACCCTAGAGGAAATGCAAAGCATAGTGGTTAGTGTGGAAGCAAACCTTATAGAAAAACGAGCCAGAGCTAGGGCCGAAAGAAGAATGCCTATGAATGAAGAACCTTCAGCTTTTGAAAGAAAGCTGGATGCAATCATCAAAGGTATGGAAAGACTGGGAGACAGAGTGGAGACAATCGAAAGAAAGTCTTCTGGTGATAATCAAAATGTTGTGAGAAACCCAAACTTTAGAAGGAATCAGAACCAAAATATTGGGAAAAATGTCCCTGACCAAAACATCAGGCCACCTTTCCAAGAAAATTTTGTTGAAGGTTCAACTTCTGAAGAACCTACTGAGGATGTTGAAATAAATAACGTAACTGAGGACAAAAATGAACCAAAAGTTTTCCTATCTCAAGATGATCAAGAGAATCACATCCTTGAAACATTTCAAACTCATTCAGGAGAAACTTTTGATTTTAAAGAAGGCTATGACACAGCAATTTATGAGGTTCATAAACAGTACAATTTAAGAAGCAGACAGATTGATGTGCCAGAGAATAACAAACAGAAAGCGGTAAAACAAAATGTCAAAGGTAAAGTCAACATCCCTCCTGTACAAAACATCCCCCCTGTACAAATTCTGTCTAGGACAACTCCTAACCCCTCAAATCCAATAATTGAAGATGTGTCTGACAACCAACCAAATAATAAACAACTATCTAATACTTTTCCTCCTATAGGAAACGTAGAAGAAACAGTAAAAGTAAGTTCAGAAACACCTTCAAATCATAATCCCACTCATGAAAAAGAGAAAAATGTTGAAGACCCAAAAAATAGAGAAAACCCAATTGTCCAGAACACTAGAGCCCAAACAGAAAAACCTTTCAATCTAAAGGCTGAAATAGACAAACTAAAGATAGTTGTTCCTTTATCAGAATTGGCTAGACATGATGTCTATAGAATTCAAATCAGCAAATCCCTTAACATTAACATAACTGGAATGGATGATTCAGTGAATATTCTTGATGATCAACCCAAACTCCTTTTTGGCCCCGAGGGAAATGGCAAACCAGAAAGTGGAGGAACTCCTCCATTTTATGTAAGCTTGAATGTTCATGACAAAATACTCCATAATGCAATGCTTGATTCTGGAGCATCCCATAATTTGATGCCAAAAGGTGTGATGGAAAGATTAAATTTAGACATTACCAGACCGTATAAAGATCTGTTTTCTTTTGATTCTAGTCAGGTAAGATGTTTAGGTTTGATTAAAGATTTGTGTGTTACTTTGGTGCAATACCCTGCGAAATCTGTTTTGATGGATATAGTAGTGGCCGATATTCCTCCCAAATATGGTATGTTGTTGTCTAGATCCTGGGGTGCTAAACTTGGAGGATCTATTCAATTAGACATGTCATATGCCACTATTTCGGTATTTGGTCAACCTAAAAGATTATATAGAGAGACCTTGATGAAGTACTTGGTGAGTAGCCATGAGAAGCCTGAAAACTTCCCTGTCTATTCAGTGCATTCTGATATGGACTCTTTCATTCTTTATAATGCTGAAATGGACCTTCCTACCGAGCTAGAAGCACCTGAAACAGAAACTACAAATAAATCCACTGTTCAGATCGAAGAAATTTCCGAAGACAAAGAAACACCAGAAAATCAAGAGATACCAGAAAAAGCTAAAAAACTAGCTCCTGTTAAGAAACATGTTAAAACAGTTGATGAAGATTATGAACATGAAATTATGTGGCATTTAGAATTTGATGGCTCAGTAAACAAGTTAGGAGCAGGGGCTGGAATTTGGTTACATAATGTTGAAAATGATCATGCTGAAGGTCATTCTTA
>CM076576.1:458563062-458660517 GCA_034641835.2 Pinus albicaulis | reverse complement strand
CTATTTGTTGCTAGATACTTTTAGTACTAGGGATATCGGTCTTGTCTGCAAGACGGATTAATCCTCCAACACTACGAGATGAATAAAATGGGTAAAGAGACCCATAAGTAGGAATAAATCCCTCATAAGTGTGAAATGAATCAATGGAGTAGCTTATTTTTAACCTTCCAGTGTGGAAAGGGGAAATTTACATGAGGACAAGGTCAAGTTTGACCAAGTCAACAGCGTTGCCTAAGAGGGTGTGGCTTGCTTGGGAAGACAACATAGTTTGAGAGGGAGAAAGATTCTTTTTGGAAGAAACCCTAATGTGTAGGGTCCAGGGCAAAGAGACATTCACTTTCATAAAAGGAGGATGAGGTAGCCATAGTGAGACATCTTTGAGTATATTGATTTTGGTCTGAAGATTATTTGCATTCTTTGGCTGTTCAGTTGAGTTGCAGTGTTGTTTAGCATGAGGGTTTCCTATTTAGGATTTCCTCTCCTTCTTGAGAGGCCTCTTGAAGGATTTCAATTCATTTCTCCACATCTTGGTTGAAGGCCAAAGCCATTACCATCATTCATTGCGTTATTTCTGCTGAAGTATAACGTAGTGTTGCTGGGTGTTGCAGTGGAGGGTTCCACAACAACATTCCTTGGCCCATATTTTAGAGGAGGGAGCTCCTATTCCTTGGGAAGGTTAGTGAGGAAGGTTTTAGAGCTTATTTTCATATCTTGGCATCAGGCCAAGAATCTCCCATCATCAACAGCACAGTCCCTTCTCTAGACTGCATTATTTTAGTGAGTATCTGCAGCGGGGGTTTGCACCACTATCTTGGAGGGTGAGATCTTCAGGGATTGGATCAGCCTTTCACCTGAAAGATCCACTGGATGAGATTCAGCCATTAGTTGCAGTGTCTTCATATATCTTCATCGATTTCTATTTTCTGAGTTGCAGTTGCTGCCTAGCAACTTCAGCATTTCTGCAGATTTTCCATTTGTACATGTATTGTAGCCAATCCTCTTAAGGATTGTTGTATTGTTATTTTTAGGGGTTGAGAGCTTGCTCCCCCACCTTTCTTGAGATTATATTGCTATATCATTGTATTATCTATTATTATGCTGTAGTGTCTCCTATAAACTACGCTGCTATATCCTTGTGTAAATTCTGTGTAGTAGTGTTCTTCAGTTTCTAGTACATGTTCTGTTGAGGCTTCCATTGTGAAGCTTGAGTGATTTATTCCTCAAAGTATTGTAATCTTTTGCTGCTATATTATACATTGGTTGGCTGTTTGTATATTCATGTTTTCATGGCTATAAAATAACGCTGTTATTCCATTGTATGCTCATATATTGCTGCAGTCCCTCATCGGGCACTTTCTGAGGACAACTAGTCGTGGGAGATCTGTTTAATCTAGCTAGAGGGATTTATTTTGAGCCACCTCTTGGATTTTGGTCTTAGATATACATATCTAAGGGATCTAGGTCTTGGTTTCAATTATTGTAGCATCCATTTCTGGAAAATTAATTTTCCAGTCATGCCTTGCTAGCAGATCCCATTTTGGGATATTACAGTGGTATCAAAGAAAATTTCTTGGCTCAGCCTGTGAGTCTCAGCCCAAGAAGATCAGAAGATTGAAGAGGATAGGTTTTATCTCATCATATTTAAAATCCATGAAGAACCTCCCCAAGGAGGATAAACAAATAGAGAAGGAAGTCCCCTGCACTTCCTACTCTCAAAGAGCAGACACAGAAATAAGCAGGAAAAGGACTCCATTTTCTGAAGGATAAAAATGGGATAAGCTTACAAATATTCTTCCTAAATATTTATATAATATTCATGAAGACTTCAGGAAGATAAGGAAGGATATGCATTGAGAATCTCCGCAAGATTTTGAATCTAAAGAAAACTCTAGATTGTCATATGAGAAGTGTGAGCAAGCAGCCACACACTCTAACACACAACATAGTCACATGCCCAGGATTGTTGGAAAAGATATGGGAAGAGGAGAAGAGGTTGCTAGGAGGAAAAATCTTAGTGATTTCCTGAAAGAGTATGAGTCTCAAACTCAGAAATGTCGAGATCACCTCATTTTTTCAGAGTTTTGCAAGATCAAGGTGAAGTGAAGAGAGCAGTTGGATAGATTTCTTTTATCTACCTTTGAAGGTTCACCTACATGTTCAGCCAAAGCTTGGGTGGAGGAGTTAGATACCTTCTTTTAGCAGCACCAAATGCCAGAGGATGAAGCCATCAGAGTTTCAGCACTACGTTTGAGAGGTAAGGCCTATGCTTGGTGGATCTTTGAATCCTTTTCTTTAAGAAATGTAAACATTACATCTTATGCAAGTTTCACTAAGGCCTTAGTGAAAATATTTGATGGAAGGATTCATGAGACACACATGGTGGATCAAAACAAGGGAACTCAAACAAAACCATTGCATGAAAAGACAATTCCACTTCAGAAAACCATGGAAGAGGCTAAAAACTTGCACCATACCTTTCCAGAAGAAAGGTTTTCATCTCACACCTTTGAGCAAAGAAGCATGGAGAAATATTTTTCAAAGGGGGATACAATCATTAGGAGGTTTCCCATTCATGTTTCAGAGGTTGAGGGAAATAGCGTTGTCTCATATAGAGATTATCTAGTGCCTCATGTAGAGGAAGGAGGAGCTCTTGCTCCAAGTAGAGGGATTATTGCATATTTGCAAGGAAGACCCCAGGATCTCATGTGTGGAGATCAATGCCATTTTTTAGGAGGTGTGGAACCATGGAGACACAAGGAGGAGGTAGGGAGAAGACCTAGCATCATGAGATGAGGAGTACACATTATTTCCATTTCTGGAGGTTGTTACACCTAGGAGGGAGACTGGATTGTGCAGTGAGAGCATGGGAAGATTTTTCCGTTCATATATGCAGTCACATTTTAGTGATCATGTCTCATTTCATGGAGAAATTTTGACGAAGAGACCACTGGATCAGCAGAGGAGGATAGATGATTCACCAGTTGAGGCACCACTCATTGATTTCAGGAGAGTGGGGACCTTGGGAGAGCTTGATACAGCACTGGGAGTCTTGGGTAGACATGAGGAGAGAGGGAGAATTCCCTCAACATCATCATTACCCACTTCCATTTCAGATTCTACGTTGTGGCAAAGCAGCAGGGGAAGGATAGCAGCCTTCCAACTTGCATATTTGACATGGGAGATGTCAAAGAAGAGGATTACCATATGACATATGTTCTTCATGAGAGATCATTATTGTTGTCACTGTGAAGGATAGATCCATATTGGAGCTCCCGGCTGTTGGTGGATTATTCCAAGGATCTTCATAATTTTCGGATATTGGATGGCTAGTTGCATGAGGAGGAGTATTTAGTTATAGATGGGTTCATCTACTATCATGGTAGGATCTTCTTATCTGGAGCTTCCAAGCTCAAGGAGAAGTTGCTAGAAGTACCACATATGGGTTTCATTTTCAACCACACACATTATATGAGAGCATACCACACCATCATGGAGGGGTATTTTTGTAAGGGCTTTGAGGAGTAAATGTATCATCATATGAGGAGATGCATGGATCAAATGGAGATGGAGGAGAGACATAAATATTTGGAAGAGTTAGCACAACCACCTCTTTTCTCTTTGAGGATGAGAGGAGACTCATTTATGAGCCACTCCCTTTGTATGCGAAAAATATATGGTAAAGGTATTCAGTATTGTTTACATGATTATTTATATAATGTATGTATATATCCCTTAACCATATATGTGCAAGATGTTGCTCCAAGGAGGAGCATTCTTTATTTTAGGCTTCATTGTCTACTTGAGGCCATAAGCATGATTGATGGCCATTCCTAGGAGGACTTGGGGAAGAGGTATGTTATGGAGGACATGCTCATTTCACACCATGTATTATTCACTTCCTTCATACTTATGAGGAGATTGGAGCAGCAGGAAAGTGGTTGAGAAGCCACTCATTTTATCAATCTCTATTGCAGTTGAGGGTCAAGCTGCATTGGTTACATTTGAGGGAACATTTTCCTTCTCATTTATTACATATGCCAGTGGGCATGATTATCATTCTTGCTCCCTATGGTTCTACTATCTTTGTCTTTATGAGGAGCATGTTGGGGAGAGAGACACATTGGATGGATGTGTCCTTTTGGAGAGAAGATCTCCATATTGTTTACACTACATGTTCTAAGGGGAGAATGGGGGGTGGTATGGCCACTAGAGAAACACATTTGTTTCCTTATGCAGTGAGCCATATGATGGATATAATGCCATATGATGATGGTTTCCAACTCATTATATATGGGGACATTTAGGCCAGCACGATTTGCAGTGTTGGAGGAGAGATCTTTGGAGATATAGTCCTCATCTTGCCACTTGAGGGAAACATTATTTCAGCCCATGATCATAAAACACTCTACACTTATCTTAAGTGGAGAGGAGGACAACGTGGGGTAGACTATTTTTTCTACCATGACCAGATTTTTATCCCACCTACTTTGCCGAAGCCAAAGGTGGATGACAGTTTCTAGGAGTTGCCTAGTTGGGAGGTGACTCATTTTTCATGGCTAATAGCTTGGGGATGGAGGATCCATATGGGAGAGAAATTTCCCATTATATTTCAGATTCATTTCCTCAAGGGGACCTCTAGACATCACTTTATTATCCTCTTGAGTATTTCACCTTTACATGATGATGGCTTGATAGCTGACTTGCATGCTAAGGAGGAGCAATGTGGAGGCTTGATTTATGAGATAGAATCACTACAATGGGATGAGATCATAATACATGGATGCTACAAGGAGAGGAGGATAAATAACTCAGTCTATCATTTCACTTGCTTGAGGACAAGCAATCTTTGAGAGGGGAGGACTGTAATATTTCAAAATTTGCATGCACCAAATTGGAATATTATTTTTTTCTTGTATCATCTAGGAGATGAATAAAATGGGTAAAGATACCCATAAGTAGGAAAAAATCCCTCATAAGTGTGAAAGGGATCATTGGAGCAACTTATTTTTCACCTTCCAGTGTGAAAAGGGGCAAGTTGCATGAGGAAAAGATCAAGTTTGACCAAGTCAACAACGCTGCCTAAGAGGGTGTGGCTTGCTTGGGAATACATCGCAGTTTGACAGGGAGAAAGATTATTTGTGGAAGAAACCCTAATGTGTGTGGTATAGGGAAAAGAGACATTCACTTGCATAAAAGGAGGATGAGGCAGCCATAGTGAGACATCTTTGAGTATATTGATTTTGGTATGAAGACTATTTGCATTCTCTGGTTGTTCAGCTGCATTGAAGTGATGTTTAGCACGACGGTTTCCTGTTTAGCATTTCTTATCCCTCTTGAGAGGCCTATTGAAGGATTTCACTTCATTTCTCCACATCTTGGCTCAAGGCCAAAGCCACTACCATCATTCACTTCGTTAATTCTGCTGAAGTATAACGTAGTGTTGCTGGGTGTTGCAGTGGAGGGTTCCACAACACCTTTCCTTGGCTCATCTTTCAGAGGAGGGAGATCCTATTCCTATGGGAGGTTATTGAAGGGGATTTAAAAGCTGACTGTACATATTTTTCACCAGGCCAAGCATTATCTATCTCCTACAACACAATCCAACTCCTTGACCACATTATTTCTGAGCACATTTGCAGTGGGGGTTGCACCACTACTTTGGAGGGCAAGATCTTCCGGGATTGGATCGGCCTTTCACATGAGAGATCCATTGGATGAGATATATGCATCATATGTAGCATCATTAACTATCTTCATCCATTTCTATTTTTTGAGTTGCAGTTGCGGCCCAGCAACTCCGGCATTTCTGCAGATTTTCCATTTGTACCCATGTTTCAGCCAATCCTCTTAAGGATTATTGTATTGTTATTTTTAGGGGTTGAGAGCTTGCTCCCCCACATTCATTGAGCTGATATTTCCATATCATTGTATTATCTGTTATTATTTTGCAGTGTCTCATATAAACTGCGCTAATATAGCCTTGAGTAAACCCTTTGTAGAAGTGTTCTTCCATTTCCAATACATGTTTTGTTGAGGCTTTCATTGCCTAGCTTGAGTGACTGATTCCTCAAGGATTTGTATACATTTTCTGATATATTATAAATTTTTTGGCTATTCAATTCCTCATGTGTTCTGGGTTATAAAATAACATTGTTATTCCATTACATGTGCTTACATTTCCTACAGTCCCTTCATCGGGCATTTTTACAAGGTAACTAGGTGTGGGAGACCTGTTTAACCCACCTAGAGGGATTTATTTGGAGCCTCCTCTTGGATTTTGGATTTAGATACTCAGATATAAGGGATTCAGGTCGTGGTTTCAATTCCTATATCATACATTCCTGGAAAATGCATTTTCCAATCATGCCTTGAAATAACGCACTCCTTGCTAGCAGTTCCCATTTCTGCTAGATTTTATTGGTGAGATTCATCCATCATCTTTAGGTCAGCATCACTGGATTCTCACAGCAAATGATTATTTCACCAAGTGGATTGAAGCAATCCCAACTAGGTAAACAAATAATTCAGTTATCATTTCATTTTTGGAAAATAATATATTTTCTACATTTGGCTGCCCTATGAATACATCACTAATAATGCACAAACATTCAAATATAAGAAGCTTATTAGTTTTTGTCATCAATATCACTTTTCACTTGGGAAGTATAATACATATTATCTATAAGGTAATGGTCTTGCTACAGCTTCTAAGAAGATAATTGTGAGGATTATTAAGAAGGTGTTGCAGGAAAATAAGAAGGCATGGAATTTGAAGCTGAAGTATGCTCTGTGGGCTGATAGAATGTGCACAAAGAGATCAATTGGAACTTCACCTTATGAGTTGGCATATGGATTTGAAGCCATATTTCCTACATCCTTGGGAGTGCCTGTCATGAAGCTTCTACAAGGATTGGAAGAGGAACCAAATGCAATTCAGAGGAGGATTAATCAGTTGATAGCTTTGCAGGAGAAAAGGGAGGAAGTCTATAACAACAATCAACAATCTCAAAGGGGAAAAATTTCAAGGAGGAAAACTTTCAAATCCAAGATGTGGTTTTGAAATGGGAGGCCAGTATTGAAGAAAAGGGGAAACATGGTAAGTTTGAGAAAATTTGGAAAGGTCCATTCAAAGTAGCTACATTTCATGGGAACATCACTTACATTTTGCAGGAGATGGATGGACAACCATGTGTTGGAGGGCCTGTTAATGGCAGGTTTTTGAAGCACTATTCCTCTTAAATTTTGTTGATCATTCATTCCATTATATATATTCTATTTTATATGTTTTTCTTCTAATAAAGACAATATGATCATCAAGCTTTAGCCCGAGGTGAAAGCCATTAGATTTTGAAGGAAATATTGGCACATTTCAAAGTTTTTTGTTTTCAATAAGATGAATATCAGCAATGGAACTACAGGTTCTTTGGTGTACCATAGGGGCACACCATCCCAAGTGGAGCCAGTTTTATCATCCAAAAAAAAATGAAGCATCATTTGACAAAGTACTAGAGGTTCATGTGTCAAAGTTAGAGTTATAGGATTCATTTTTCATTACTTGGTCAAGAAATGTTTTTAATTTTTCTTATTTTGCCTACCCTAAGGTCTAAACCCACCCTCATTCAAATCCTCTCATGTCACATAAATCATAATTTTCTGACATTTTTCATTTTCCAAGGCTTTAGCACTTAAAGGGTCATTTTAGCCAAGAAACCACACTTTTGTAGTGAAATACAGAGAGAAATTGCATTTTTTGCTATGAAACTACTAATACTTTCATAACAAAAATGCCCAGAAATACTCTAGGAATGCTATGAAAGTAAGGTTTCCTATCTGTCATGTTAAATTAGCTGTTAGGTGTTAGAAAATGATTTGAAAAGGATAATTTAGATGCCATTCGAGTTAGTTAGGGTAATGGTCAAGGTACATAGTTAGGGTTGAAGTCATCATTACCATTTTAAGCATGTAGGAGTCATCATTATGTTATGAGTGGTCATCGAACTTCAAAATATTTCCAAATTGAGTCATTTTTCATTATATATTCCTTCTTTGCGTGTTATTGAGCTCTCGAGATCTATTTCATTGAGCCCAAGCTATGGCTTGTTTTTTCAAAGGATTGCATATATAATTTATCAAGCGAGGCAAAGAAGACTTCTAAGAAACATGGCTGCAAAAAGGAAGACAAATAAAGGTGGCCACTATCTTAGATATGAGCCATTAGATAAGAACCTGATAAATGAAGACCCAACAGCTGTACAAGTCTTCAGAAGTGTTAGTTCCCTGTAATTTGCAAGATTTGAAAATACAAACTGCAGAGAGAACACTTGAACCACTTTGGGATTCTAGGATCTAGCCCCCCTGAATCCGAAGAAGGATCTCCCCTATAAGTGAAAATATATTTTTATCTTTAAGGTTTTGGCTATGATATTAGGCTAGTTATGAAGAACGAGGTTTTGTTTGATTTTGGTTGGGCAAAGATATGTGAAGGTGAAGGAAGTCCAAATGAAGGGTGAAGGTGAATGAAAGTGAAAGATTGATTTAGCTAAGAAGATGGGCAAGAAGGAGCTTCAATCCATTGGCTATGGAGTCATAGTAGGATTTAATTGAAACAACAAGGTTCAAGAGTGGTCCATGGGGCAAGTCATCTATGTCTAAGGATCTCTTTAAAGTTGATTTTATAGAATGAAATGATACAATAAGAAGGGGAAACAAACATATGAAGAACAAAGAGTAGCCTAAGATCAAGTAAGTACTTTGAAACTATCCTGATTTTAGCATACACTTACGAGAAACATAAAAGTAATCTAAGATCAGGTAAGTATTCTGAAACTAGCCTACTTTTGATGCACTTTCAATAGAAAAAATTTAAAACACAAAGGGATAATTTTCAAAGCAACTGTTTGAGAATAAAACTAGAGGACATGGCTAACCATAGAATTCCCTAGTTCATTCTTTAATTAGAAAAATTATCAAGACAACACATAAGATAACAAAGAATAGTCTAAGATCAGGCAAGGACTTTCAAACTAGCCTGCTTTCAACATACTCTCAGGGAAACTTTCAAACAACCTTTGGAGGTAAACTAGAGGAGAGGGCTCACCATAGACTTCCCTATTTTGACTTTACTTGGCAGAACTGAAAATAACGTTTAAGAACAATATTTAGCTTAGAAATTAGGACAAGGGAACGCCACCATTCCCAATTGTTTGGACTGAATTAAATCATTCTTAAACAACACAATTTAGAAGAAAACATTCAGATAAAGCTTATCAGTCAGAGAAGTGTACTATAAACAGTAAATCCTAACTCTATAATTGTTGTTATTTATCAGAGAATATGGATAGAATGGAAACAGAAATAAAATAACAATTTACAATAAGAAAAAAATCACAGTCGACATAGACCAAGATCCCATAAATTAGCTTGTATTTGATGCTTCAAACCAGTTACAATCTTCAAGTCCAATGTTTCTCTATAGCTTCGAACTTTTCATCTCAACTTAGGTATTTTCAAAAATAAACAGAGCTTGCGGTAGCTTCAGTAAACTATTTACAGGCTACAGATATGCAGTGACCAACATTATCTCATCTTCTACAGAAGTATTTATAGAAGAAATGAGGAGGTGGGATAGGATAAAAGATCTTCTGAAGTTTAATTAATATAGTTTTAATGCTTCTCGGCCTTTGAGGGGCTCGATGGAGAAGATTACAGATATTTCTCTGTATTAATTGTTTTACATTAAGTATTAAGCTTGTCGGGTAAATTTTGTTGACTTTAAGGCTCTATGTCATCTTTATAATAACTCTGCTGATATTTTGCAATAATTTCTTTGATTGAATTAACTGTTCGGCTATATTGGCAAAATATCCTCTGTTCTGCAATAACTATGGCCATATTTTTAATTCTTTGAGGCTACAGGTGGCTTCTGGTAGCTGAGAGGATTCAATTAGCCTCTGATGTGGCAGTGGAGGCTTTCTCTGTTTGGTAGATATTTTGTTTTGACCTAAAACAGGATTAATTTTCTCCTGATCTGTGTGTTAGGCATAATCAGGCCTAAATTATATCTTATGCTCTTTAACTGTGTTTAATTTAGTGGATTAGGCTTTTTATTGTCAATCTTAGCTGTAATCCACCCCAAACTGTATAATCAATGTTTAATCCTTCATTTCTGGTGAGGTTGGGTCTTCGACACTGATACTCTTTATCTGATTCAATTTGTTGTGTCTTGTTGATGTGCAGGTGTTATAGGGGCTATATAGTGGCGTCAGTGCAAGTGAGGCACCGATAAAACATGGTGTTGAACCCTGTAGATGGATACTCTTTGGTGAATGAAAGCCTGGAGGATCGTCATCCTCTGCTTTTATTTTTCCTTTAAAATAACTGGAAATCCATTAAAACCTGCAAAATACACAAAATGTTACAAAAATCTTGCGTTACTTGGGTCTGACTGCTTTGGAGGCTATGGTTAGGTCACGGCTGTTGGATGAAAGCATCCAATGGTGGAGATTGCTTGCAAAGATTAAAAGGGAGGCAGTTGGAACAAGCGGCGGAAGATTAAGTTAGGGCTGTTGATCTTGCAAAGATCAACAGTCGGTATTTATCGGGGGAAAAATAATGCAGAGGGCCACATTATAATGAAATGGCAGAAAATACAAAGAAATGGGGTTAAAACCTTAATCAGCAATGAAAAATGCACGGAGGAGATTTGGGGTTTCCGAAATGATTCTGGGCTATTAGATCAGATTGGCCTAAGAGATCAACGGCTGTGGTTGATCGCGAAATCCCTTGGTGAATTGTGGAGGGTGATAGTTAAACGCTTAGATTAAATGCGGGCCATTGATCTACAAAGATCAACAGCGGAAGACAAATGCGACGAAACACAATGTAAAATGGGGAAAGCGGTTTTAGATGAGAAAACCACGGGTATCGCGTAGCGAAAAGGCGGGTAGGCAGTTTCCACTTTTTCAACGCGATATGCATCCGAGGCTGACACGTGGCCTTTCAAAACCACTTATATCATGTAGCTGTTGTATAATTAACCTTCGTGCTTGAATCTACAAGAAAATGTGCGTCAACCGTCAGATCAGGGATCTTAGATCTAATGGTCGTGGAAAGAGCGCGATATTGATAAGATGCGTGGGCGATAAGATGTGGGGTGGTTTTAATCTAAGCTGTCAGATCAAGAAATGAACGACTGAGATTCGATCTGGAGGAAGGTAGGATAAAATATGAGGCAGAGAAAAGGGTCAATACAGGCCGTTGATCTACAGAGATCAACGGTGGAAATTTCCCCAAAAAACATTATACAGCAGGGTTTCATAATTTAACAAAGGTCAGAAAAATGATCTGGACCGTCGGATCTGGGTGTATGGACGGCCCAGATTCAATTGGAAGGTTGCAATCAGTGGAGGAGAGAGGAAAGGCGCAACTGAAAATTTCCGATGCGATTGATTTTAGATCATCCATCTCCAGATTAGATTGATGGCGGAGAATGAATTGGAGGCAGTCGCAAGCGGGGGAATGGGCTTAAGGATGAAGCGATGTGGGCTATCGATCTGGATCTGGCGGGGGAAAATCAATGGCTGATATCCCATCGGGAGATCGCCAATCGGGGGTGGAAAATAAAATATAAAACGCGCCCGATGAAATCTTCCGATGCGAGATTGCGTGGGCCATTAATCTAGTTTAAGATCAATAGTCAGGAATGGATTTGACCAATGAACAGACGGGTCCCTTTATAATATGAAAAAAGTAGATTTTTATTAAATACAAAGGACTCTTGCATCGGGGAAGGGTTATTTATAATTCTTAGCGACCGATTGCGGGGCTGTTTGGTTATATGAAAAAGATAAAGGGACCGGGGTTTATACACAAAAGGGCCAATTGGCATTGGAAATTACATGTAGCAAAAATATTTGCGCTCGTCAATTGCTCCGATGCGAGACTGTATTGACCGTTGATCGAGGAAAAAGATCAACGGTACTTTTCCTTTAAAACATTGAACCAACGGGTTTTCATATAAAAAATAGGAAAGTGGGTTTTGATGAATTTACAAAGGGAAAATATAATTGGGAAGGGTTTATTCATAAGTTTAAGCACCCGATTGTGGGCTCCTGGGTTATATGAAGTGGCAAAGGGATCGAGGGTTTATTCAAAGGGGCTAATCGGATCAGAGGTTTCAATTATAACAAATAGACTTGCACTCGCCGATTTTTCCGATGCGGTAAGCACCATTGGGACTTAGCGCTTGGTTCCAGCGCTAGGGTTTATGGTGGGGAAGTGGTTTAGGGCTTAGCCCAAAGGGGCTAAGGCCCATAGTTAAAAACTTATTTTTTATGAATTTTTCAAGGTTTTTCAATGGATTTGGGGGTTTCGGTAAGGTTCAAAAATGAGTTTTAAACCTTATAAAAGGGTTTTTTTTGAAGGGAAGAGGGGAACAAAGGAAAAATAGAGGAAATTTATGAGGAAAAAGGGGATAAAATGGAGGTTAGTTTTGAAGTGAAGGAGGGGAAAAAATGAAGGGAAAATGGAGCTTTTTGCAGCACTCTTTTCTTCATGAAAACATGTTATTTTCATAATTAAGAGGGAAACAACAGTGAAGATTAATGAAAGGATATGATGTTTTCACAAGACTTCAAGAACTAACAATTTTGCAATAAAACTTGTTTCTTGAAGGCTTAAAAAAAAATATTTAGCCACCATTTGATATGACAAATTTTATAGGTGGCTAACAGTGGCTCCACATGGGGATGGTACCTTCATGAAGGCATCAAGAACTTCAGACTTGCATTCTCTGGGGGGCTGATCAGTGTCTCATCCATTGGGATGCAACTTTCTTCACTTGAATGATCTTCTTTTGCTCTGGAAATGTTAACAACCATGAAAGATAATGGAATAACATCAAACCAAGCTTTCTACCTACCCAATCCTACTGATCTGACATTTTTCTTCTTTCAGAGTGCACTTGGATTGGCAAAATCTTTTACAAACATTTTATTCTTTTGAAAGAAAAACTAATCTAATTCTACTTCTTATTTCTCCATGAACTCAGATTAAACATTGAGTTCATATGCTTCTCTACCTAATCTACTATCTGTTAGGATTAAACAGTCTAATAGATTTTTATTTTCTAACTTCTAAAACAGAAATTTAAAAGCATACAAGTCAGGATTGAACAGTCTAACTTGTTGCTAATCTATGGCATAAGACAAGCTGCACATAGATATTATTTTGCAGAAAATAAAATAAAAATTTTCAAGGCTTAAGATCTGAAAGTTCTAAGCACAACCTTCTCTTTTCTTCAGCTCTGTTTTTACTTATGTTTGAGCTGTCTTTTCCTTGTTAACTGGTTCAGATTTTGAGCTTATGAGAGCCAGTTTACTTCTGTTTTTGACTCAAGATTAAAACAGATTTGAGTCATTCTTATTTTGGAATCTTAGGTTCAGATTTTGAGCTTGTTTGAACCTTTATTTTCTAGCCTAATCTACCTAACTGATAAGCCAAGATTAAGTTGTTTGGAAAATCTAATTTCACTAACCTATCAGCAGTCAATTTAAAACTAATTAGTCATGATTAGGCTGTATTACTAACTAGGATTGTGTTTTTCAGGAGTGGCATTTGAGCTTGCACACTTTTAGATTTTGTTTCTCTTTTTGGTATGGGGTTGTACCTTTATTGTTTTTACAATATTCCCTCTTTTTTTCTTTTCTTTTTTACTTTTAATGCAATGATGGATGAAATATTTATAATGAAAAAAAAAGATAAGAAGGCTTCCACACATGATTGGATCAAGAGAAGTAATGTTTGAGCATCCTGCCATTGACAGGACCCCCAAACAGTTCAGCTCCATTCAACTCCTGTAAGAAAAAGATATTGTTACCAACAGCAGAATGAATGAGATAAGGGCCAAGCCATAATTTTTTAAATTTTCCATGCTTTCCCTTGTCTTCTCTCCTTGAATCCCACTTTAAAACTTTGTCCCCGACATTAAAATTGTTGGCCTTTTCTCTTCTATCAAAAAAATTTTTGATGCTCTCTTGCTTTTGTAATGCTTTGTTATACACTTCCTCTCTAGTTTTCTAAAGATGAATAGTTTGATTAATCCTTCTGATCATGTCATTTTCTTTAGACTACACTTCTTGAATCAACTTCATAGCTGGCACACCAAGGCTGGTTGTAAAAATTGCATTTGTGCCATACACAAGCTGATAGGGTGATCTGAAAACAGTAGAAGTTTTAATCTTAGGAGACTTCCTAAGGATTCTTTCAGGGTTATCAACTATCTCAGGAGGGTCTGGATCAGGATAGGATCTGGTATGAATCTTTCTAGGAGCCACTATGCTATGTTTTTCAGACCAAAGTAAACAAGAAAAGTTTAACCAGGTATGACAATATTTAAGAGGTTAACTGGTCTTTTAAATAAGAAATATTTAATCCTAAAGCCTTCTAACTGAGTTTATATGATGTTATGATGATTACAGGTCTTCCCAGTGGAGTCTTAAGGTATGTTTAGGATTTTGGAGTTGCTAAGTGGAAAATTTTAGCTTTTTTGGAGGTAAAAGGTTTTATGGTCCACCACCATGTTTATTAATTACCAATCTAAAATATTTTTGGTTTTTTCTTAGTTTTTTCATTCCTATGGGTTCTAAGAGTGTCCTAAATCTGTTTCAAAACTTAGCTATGGTTATGAGATGAAGACAGTATACTCTTATGGCTAAGCTAGCTGATCCTTCAAGGTTTGATAAGGTCTTATGAGAATCCAAAGGTTTCCTTATTTTGTCACGGATTCAAAAAAGTTTTATCATGATTACCATTTGCTTGGTAGTGCTTGAAAAGGGTTTATTTTACTCACTACACAATGTTCTTGAATTTAGGATTTTCCTGAGTCCTAAGGTGTACTTAAAATGTCATTTAACTCAGAAATTCCCCAACAGAGTTGCCATAAATGTTAGCTCCCTGTAATTTTCAAGATTGGAAAATAAAAACTACAGAGAGAACACTTGAACCACTTTGGGATTCTAGGATCTAGCCCTCTTGATTCTGGAGAGGGATCTCTCCTATAAGTGCAAAGATAGATTTATCTTTAAGGTTTTGGGTATGATATTAGGCTAGTTATGAAGAACGAGGTTTTGTTTGATTTTGGTTGGGAAAAGATATGTGAAGGTGAAGGAAGTCCAAATGAAGGGTGAAGGTTAATGAAAGTGAAATATTGATTCAACTAAGAAGATGGGTAAGAAGCAGCTTCAATCCATTGGGCTATGGAGTCATAGTAGGATTTAATTGAAACAACAAGGTTCAAGAGTGGTCCTTGGGGCAAGTCATTTATGTATAAGGATCTCTTTAAAGTTGATTTTATGGAATGAAATGATACAATAAGAAGGGGAAACAAACATATGAAGAAGAAAGAGCAGCCTAAGATCAAGTAAGTACTTTGAAACTATCCCGCTTTCAGCATACACTTAAGAGAAACAAAATTAATCTAAGATCACGTAAGTATCTTGAAACTAGCCTTCTTTCGATGCACTTTCAATAGAAAACATTTAAAACAAAAAGGGATAATTTTCAAAGCAACTGTTGGAGAAGAAAACTAGAGGACAGGGCTAACCATATACTTCACTAGTTCATTCTTTAATTAGAAAACTTATCAAGACAACACATAAGATAACAAAGAATAGTCTATGATCAGGCAATGACTTTGAAACTAGCCTGCTTTCAACATACTCTCAGGGAAACTTTCAGACAACCTTTGGAGGTAAACTAGAGGAGAGCGCTCACCATAGACTTCCCTAGTTCGACTTTACTTGTTAGAACTGAAAATAACATTTAAGAACAATATTTAGCTTAGATAGTAGGACAAGGGAACGCCAGCATTCCTAACTGTTTGGACTGAATTAAATCATTCTTAAACAACACAATTTTGAAGAAAACATTCAGATAAATCTTATTAGTCAGAGAAGGGTACTATAAACAGTAAATCCTAACTATATAATTGCTATTCTTTATCATAGAAGATGGACAGAATGGAAACAGAAATAAAATAACAATTTAAAATAAGAAAAACATCACTGTCGACATAGAACAGGATCTCATAAATAATCTTGTATTTGATGCTTCAAACCAGTTACAATCTTCAAGTCCAATGGTTCTCTAAAGCTTCGAAATTTTCATCTCAACTTAGATATTTAAAAAAAGAGAGAGCTTGTAGCAGCTTCAGTAAAATATTTACAGGCTACAAATATGCAATGACGAACATTATCTCATCTTTTATAGAAGTATTCATAGAAGAAATGAGGAGGTGGGATAGGATAAAAGATCTTTTAAAGTTTAATTAATACAGTTTTAATGCTTCTCGGCCTTTGAGGGGCTCGATGGAGAAGGTTACAGATATTTCTATGTATTAATTGTTTTACATTAAGTATTAAGCTCGTCGGGGAAATTTTGTTGACTTTAAGGCTCTGTGTCATCTTTATAATAACTCTACTGATATTTTGCAATAATTTCTTTGATTGAATTAACTGTTCAGCTGTATTGGCAAAATATCCTCTATTCTACAATAACTATGGCCATATTTTGAATTCTTTGAGGCTAAAAGTGGCTTCCGGTAACTCATAGGATTCAATTAGCCTCTGATGTGGTAGTGGATGCTTTCTCTGTCTGGTAGATATTTTGTTTTTACCTAAAACAGTATTGATTTGCTCCTGATCTGTGTGTTAGGAATAATCAGGCCTAAATTCTTTCTTCTATTCTTTAATTGTGTTTAATTTAGTGGACTAGGATTTTGATTGTCGATCTTAACCATAATCCACCCCAAACTGTATAATCAATGTTTAATCCTTCATTTCTACTGAGGTTGGGTCTTCAACACTGATACTCTTTATTTGATTCAATTTTTTGTGCCTTGTTGATGTGTAGGTGTTGCAGGGGCTATATAGTGGCGTTAGTGCTCATGAGGCACCAACAAAACATGGTGTTGAACCTTGTAGATGGATACTCTTTGATGAATGAAAGCCTGGAGGATCATCATCCTCGACTTTTATTTTTCCTTTAAAATAATTGGAAATCCATTAAAACCTAAAAAACACACAAAATTTTACAAAAATCTTATGTTATTTGGGTCTGATTGCTTTGGAGGCTACGGTTAGGTCACGGATTTTGGATGAAAGCATCCAATGGCGGAGATTGCTTGCAAAGATTAAAAGGGAGGAAGTTGGAACAAGCAATGGAAGATTAAGTTAGGGCCGTTGATCTTGCAAAAATCAATAGTCGGGATTTATCGACGGAAAAATAATGTAGAGGGCCGCATTATAACGAAACGGCGGAAAATACAAAGAAATGGGGTTAAAACCTTAATCAGCAGTGAAAAAGGCATGGAGGAGATTTGGTGTTTCCAAAATGATTCTGGGTCGTTACATCAGATTGGCCTCAGAGATCAATGACTATGGTTGATCGTAAAATCCCTTGGTGAATGGCGGAGGGTGATAGTTAAATGCTCAAATTAAATGCGAGTCGTTGATCTGCAGAGATCAACGGCGGAAGACGAATGCGATGAAACACAATGTTAAATGGGGAAAGCGGTTTCGGATGAGAAAACCACAGGTATCACGCATCGAAAAGGCGGGTAGGCGGTTTCCACTTTTTGGATGCGATATGCATCTAAGGCCAACACGTGGCCTTTCAAAACCACTTATATCGCGTAGCTCTTGGAGAATTAACCTTCATGCTTGAATCTACGTGAAAATGCGCGTCAGCTATCAGATAAGGGGTCTTAGATCTGAAGGTCATGGAAAGAGTGCGATATTGATAAGATGTGCAGGAGATAAGATGTGGAATGGTTTTAATCTGAGACATCAGATCAAGAAATGAATGGCTGAGATTTGATCTAGAGGAAGGCAGGATAAAATATGAGGCAGAGAAAAGGGTCAATATGGGTCGTTGATCTACAGAGATCAACAGTGGAAATTTCCCTAAAAAAACATTATACAGCGGGGTTTCATAAATTTAGGAAAGGTCGGAAAAAGAATCTAGACCATCGGATCTAGGTGTATGGATGGCCCAGATTCAATCGGAAGGTTGCGATCAACGAAGGAGAGAGGAAAGGCGCAACTGAAAAATTTCTGATGCGATTGATTGTAGACCGTCAATCTGCAGATCAAATCGACGACGGAGAATGAATAGGAGGGGGTCGCAAGTAGGGGAATGGGCTTAGAGATGAAGCGATGTGGTCCATCGATCTGGATCTAGAGGGGGAAAATCAATGGCTGATATCCCATCAGGAGATCGTGAATCGGGGGTGGAAAATAAAATATAAAATGCGCCTGATGAAATCGTCCGATGTGAGATTGTGTGAGTCGTCGATCTACTTTAAGATCAACGGTCAGGAATGGCTTTGACCAATAAATAGGCGGGTCACTTTATAATATGAGAAAAGCGGATTTTTATTAAATAGAAAGGACTCTTGCATCGAGGAAGGGTTATTTATAATGTTTAGCGTTCGATTAGGGGTCTGTTTGGTTATATGAAAAAGATAAAAGGACCAAGGGTCAATCAGCATCAAAAGTTACATGTAACAAAAAGAGTTGTGCTCGTCAATTGCTCCGATGTGAGACTGTATTGACCGTTCATCGGGGAAAAATATCAATGGTCTTTTTCCTTTAAAACATTGAACCCGTGGGTTTTCATATAAAACATAGGAAAGTGGGCTTTGATGAATTTACAAAGGGAAAATATAATCGAGAATGGTTTATTCATAATTTTAAGTGCCCAATTGCCGGCTCTTGGGTTATATGAAGCGGCAAAGGGATCGGGGGTTTATTCAAAGGGGCCAATCGGATCGGAGGTTTCAACGTAAGAAATAAACTTGCACTCGCCGATTGTTTTGATGCAGTAAGCGCCATTGGAACTTAGCACTTGGTTCCAGCGCTAGGGTATATGGTGGGGAAGTGGTTTAGGGCTTAACCCAAAGGGTCTAAGGCCCATAGTTAAAAACGTATTTTTTGTGAATTTTTCAAGGTTTTTCAATGGATTTGGGGGTTTCAGTAAGGTTCAAAAATGAGTTTTAATCCTTATAAAAGGGTATTTTTTGAAGGGAAGAGGGGAATAAAGGAAAAACAGAGGAATTTTATGAGGAAAAAGGGGATAAAATGGAGGTTAGATTTGAAGTGAAGGAGGGGAAAAAGTGAAGGGAAAATGGAGGTTTTTGCAGCAGTCTTTTCTTCATGAAAACAAGATATTTTTAGAATTAAGAGGGAAAAAAAAGTGAATATTAATGAAACGATATGATTTTTCACAAGACTTCAAGAACTAACAATTTTGCAATAAAACTCATTTCTTGAAGGCTTCAAAAAAAATATTTAGCCACCATTTGATATGAAAATTTTTATAGGTGGCTAACAAGAAGGACAAGATGTTTACAGTTTTGTGAAATACTACAAGGATGTCGTGTACAAGTTTCCAAATAATTTTACCTAAACTTGAATGGAACAGCTACTAAAGTGGGAATGTTGAATCTCACTATTACACCAGAGAACATTGCAGCAGCAACAGGGATTCCAAGAGGATAAGAAAAATGGTTCAAAGGGTTCAAATTCAACATGGAGGAATGCAAAGAGTTTATCAAGCTAGAAAGTAGTGAAGTTTGTTAGTCATCGGTAATTTTTTATATTTGTATATGACTAAATTTTTGTCTTACATTTCTAAAAACAAGATTCTGGAATATTGAGTTTTAGAAATCTCACTGCCTTCATTATCCTTAAACCAAAATTTTCACTATTCTACTATTTTTTCATTCCATGGTCAACCTACCACTCCCAAAAGACCCCTCATGGGCTTATGCCACTCATCTACATCCTATGTTCCCACCTATAACCTCTACACTCTGTTTATCCTTTGCCTCACCCCTCCACTTTCCATCTAGGATTACCAAACAACCTGTTTCTTCCATGTCCATTAGTTTCCTCAAGAATTGATGGTCTCAAAACTATCTCTGTAGGCTCTTTAGATAAATCAAGTAGATTGGATTTTAGATATTCAATACATCAATTTATCAAAAACTCCATTTTTCACTTGAAGACTCCAAACCAATTTTCAGTCAAATTAGGTCAAAGATTCCTCTCACTAGGTCACTAGGGTTTCACATGGTTTAAGATCATCATTAGGGGTTTTAAGGAACTACTTTTCCTTTGCTAGAAAGTTTCCAAAGAAGTTTTTCTTTTCAAATCATAAATTGCAAGAGAAGAAACAAAAACAAGTTAGTCTTGAAAGAAGAACTGGGATTTTGAGTTGAATGGACCACTTAAATGTCAAAACACTAACCACTTGTAGCAAATGACCTGAAGGATGGCACACAAAGCCATGCATGAAGTAAATCTAGTAGAAAAGATGGTCAGAGAAAGAAAAATGACAAAGGGGAGTTAACTTCATGACCCAAGCAGGCTTGTAGAGTAAGGAGGGTAAAGAGTATTGGTCAGAAAGATCAAAGGTATTATTCTAGTCCCCTACAAAGCAGCGGTGGTAAAAAGGATGCAAAAAATGATGTGGAGTTCCATGGTACAAACAAAAGAAAATGTTAAAGCTGCTGCTATGACAAATCCTCCCAGAGATCTCAAAATCAGCATACCATGCCTCAACAAGTGAAGGAGCAGTCTACCTCAAAGCATTTCAACCTCCTGCATACAAACAAAGTGAGAAGGTTAAGTTAAGCTTCATAATGAGAATCACACAGATTTTGAAGATGTCACTGTGAAATCATCACAAAGGGATCAAGCTCAATTTTCATGCCACAGGCCAAAAGACAGAAGTCTAATTCATATTTCAGTCACCTATGAAACAAACACAATGTAGAAGAGTCAGTAAAAGGGGTAAAGTGATTGAAAAATCTTAGAAGATGGGTTGCAAAGAACAGATGAAGTCATGAGCCCATTAAAACTCATTTTACACTTCAAGAGAATCATTGGTCACTTACAGAGGACTAGAAGTTTCAAAAGAAGGAGAAACTGTGTTTTTTAAAATAAAAAATTAGTTAAGTATGCCAGCACTGCGCGAGCAAGTCGGTGCTACGCGTTCAGGGTCAAGCACTGCGCGTTCGGAGGAATTCGCTATGAAAAATTGCATTGCACTACACATTCAGAGACACGTGTTCTGATTTTAGAGGCGTTTTTCCTGATCACCCAGGAGGCCCTACAAGCTCGTGCAGAGGCATTCCGACAGGCGCTACGTGTTGGGTAGAAAGACCATCATGCTCGAAATGCATGCAAGTGTTTCACGTAGGAAGACCGACATGCCCAAAACGCGTGTAGGCGCTATGTGTAGGAAGCCTGACAGGCCCAAAACATGTGTAGGTGCTACGCGTTCAGGGTGAAGCACTGCGCGTTCAGAGGAATTCGCTATGAAAAATTGCATTGCAGTACACATTCAGAGACACGTGTTGTGCTTTAGAGGCGCGTTGGCTGTTCGCCTAGGAGGCCCTACAAGCTCGTGCAGAGGCATTTCGACAGGCACTACGTGTTGGGTAGAAAGACCAGCATGCTTGAAACGCATGCAAGCGTTGCACGTAGGAAGACCGACAGGCCCAAAACGCGTGTAGGCGCTATGTGTAGGAAGCCTGACAGGCCCAAAACATGTGTAGGTACTACGTGTAGGAAGCCCGATAGGCTCGAATCTGTGTTCAAACGCTGCTCTTCTTCCTAAAGCTCCTCTAGCACCTGCACATGCCCAAAAGCATCAAAAAAAACTTCCAAGCTGCTATCAAGTGTCTTCAACAACATTTCTAAATTGATTAAGAGGGAAGTGGCAGTGAACAAGAAAGTGACCATGGAGGAGAAGGTACTGATAAATCAAGCAATAAGGATGAAACAAGTAGTAAGGAAGAAAAATAAGAGGGAGAAGAGAGTATGGACACAATTGAAGGAAGTGACAAAGAGATAGATGATGATGATGGTGGTAGTGAAACTAAGAGCCATAATGATAGTAAAAATAGTAAGGCTCCTATTAGTGATAAGGGCTCTGATGATGTTGGAAACAAAGAGGACAGTGATAAAGTAGAAGAAATGGAGGTAGATGACAATGAAGTTGAGGAAAATTATGAAGAGAGCAGGAATCATGATGTTGACACTGATCAAAATAGCAAAGAAAACAGTGGTAATATTGAACACATTGAGGAAAACATCCGTGAGAATAAGGAAAATAAGGAAAAAGAGGAACAAAACTTGGTGACTATGGCTAATCCATCTCCTACAAAGCATCGCAAACTTAATGACCAAGACAAATCCAAGTTTGGGGAACTTTTTGTAAAAAATTGAGTTTTCATTGTTTTTAAGGGTCAAGGGCGCAATGCCCTTGGAAATTCACTTTTTACTTAGGCATCCATTAGAGGAAAACTTTGCATTTTTGGGTTCCTTAGGTGAAGGACAACATGCTCACCAAATTTCAGGTCATTTGGAGTTGATTTGGTCCTCCAAAAGAGTCAAAAACACCCAAACTTTCACCTTTCTACCTAGTTTTCAGGGCTGGCACTGCGCCTTTACCAGTCTTAAAAGTTTTTATTTTTGAATAGGTTAAAAGGGCCCAAATAGAAAAACAAGGAAGTTATGGAAACTAGACTCAACAGGTTTTCCAATGAGCCATCACGGAGCCCATTCTGACATCGGGAAGGCCTTCAAAACTTGGCTGCAAGGTAACCCAGTTTTCCTGTGCATGTGCTGCACCCTTGGCTAGGAAATTGCTTCCTTAAATCTCAGTGTTGTGCCCTAGAAAAAAAAAGTCAACAAAGTATGCTAGGAAACTTTTTGAAACTTTTTGGGAGCCTAAATGTCAATTTTTTTGCCAAAAATGCTCAAGAAGATATTTTTCATTAGATATTTTGTGCCTTGGACCTTGCATGGGCACAAAGGACAAAATTGATATTTATGTTGCATTAATGACTTCTAGAAGCTTCTAGGTTTTTCTCACCTCCTCATTTGCATGATAAATATTGCATTAGGGTCTCATTTTTCATGTTGGCTATTGGTTGGTTTTCACTTGTTGAACTGAGCATAGGCTCTGAGTTGTAATGAGTTTTTGGCCTTGGAGCCTTGTAATCTTTTTGGACTAAAGGACAATGGAGCCAAACACTTTTCAGAATTCGTGAACATGGCTAATGGTGATGTTTTCTCATTTTTTTTTTTTATTCTCTTATGTTTTACATATTGTTTCATCCTTCTCTTGCATTATAACATAAGTTTAGCTTAAAGTTTGCTGTCAAAAGTTCATTAAACCTGTCTGCTTCTCTTACTTTCATGTTTTCCTCTCCTAGGTCAATTTAGAGAATTCTTAGTTGCTCTCTAGACCCACTTATGCTTGTTTATCTTATGAATGATTCAATACAGTTGATATCAAATATTTTTTATGGTTAGCCCTTCTTGTTTGGTATTACTTAAAAATGTTTCTTAAGGTTTAGCCAAAGAGGTTTATGTTTTGATCATGCCCTTTGTCCATTCTTGAAAGGTAGCCTTGGAGGTCTTTATAGCTCTGATCAATGATTTTTATGAGTTCCCTCTTCTCTGATATATGCTATGTTTTTATCTTATATGTTTTCTTTCTCTGAAGGTATATAGCTAGAGAGGTTAGGACTTCCCTACTCTCTAGGGTTTACTGGATTGTTTCCTCAATGTTTGCTTGCTAGGGTTAGGTCAAAGAAATATGGTATGTCCTGTCTTTGGTTTTATATTCATGCATAGTATTCTTAGAGGCCTTTCTTGTTAAATTATTTGAAAAAGGATTCTTAATTACCCTTTGCCCTACTTTGTTCACAATTTAATGTTCACTTCACCCACCAAAGCTTTGAAGATCCATTCAGCCATGTTAACTTGCGCTCCAAAACATCCTTGACCTATTGTTGTACCTTTCTAGAACTATTGTAGACTCCATAGCCCAATGTTATAAACCTCTCCTACCCTATTTGTTTTCCTTGACAACCTACCCAACCAATCAAAACAAACAAACAAACCCTAATCTTTATAACTAGCCTAAAATCAAAACCCAAAAAGCAAACATGTTCACATCCTTTGCACCAAATAGGGAGAGCCCTCTGTGAGTCCAAGAAGGCTAGGTCCTAGGACTCCAAAGACTGGCCTGATGTTACCCCTATTCATTTTTTCTCACCAATCTAACAAATTACGGGGACAGTAACCAAGTTGACCTTACAAATCCATTCCAAGGAGCTGCATGAAGGACAATTTCTCAAAGCCACTGCTTATTATCTAGAAATATTTCACTTGTGAAGGAAGTTGTCATAAAGTCTATTCTTACCACTTCAAGCTTCTCCTACACTTTTTTGGTAAGATATCTCTTGATCTGCCTTTCTATTTACACAAAATTTTAGAAAAAATGGCAGATAAAGTTCAAGAAAATTCTTAGGGATGTGAAACCTCACTTTTCCATCATGGCCTAATAAAATTGTTGGTGTTAGATGAGTTACAAAGACTAGGAAGAGACATGTCTTCATTTCTGTTTGTTATTGGTTTTGAAATGGATACCATTACCCCTAAAATAACTCCTAAACCTAGAGGTATACCATCACCTTTAGTGGCTGAACAAAGTGAACTAGTAGAGGCAGAGCAAAGTGAACCAGTCATGATGGAAACAGGGCAGTTGAAGAGATTTGATACGCCTACTATTCCACCTACAAAACAAAATTCAATAATGATCAAACCTGCAAAACAAGAGAAAACTGTAAGTAAACAAGGAAGCAAAAGGATAACAAGGAGACAAACAGTTGCTAAAGGAAATTTAGAAGGCATACTACATGTCATTGATATTGAAGAGACTCATATCATCCAGGCTGAGGATATAGATGAAGGTGGACATAAACTTAAGAAAGATAAATCAGAAAAGAGGTTCGAATTTGAAGGTAAGGATGAAGGTTTTATGTTCCAGGCTAGAAAGACCATGACAAGACATGCTAAAAAAATATTGGAAAGTATTAAAGAGGTTCATCCAGCCATTGACATAGTCCCACCACCACAAGAGATTATTTATCTTTCGTGTTTCATGTGTGATTTTCCTCTCCTAAAAAATCTTACCTACCTTAGCTTCCATGTCAACAGAACTTACTACTGAACTATTGATTTTTTGACTCCATAAGCCCAATGATTGCAGACTTGTACTCTTTTCAACCTACCCACATCACAATCAAGTTATTTTATCAGTAGATTTAGCCATATAGTTTCATCATTATCAAATATCATTAACCCCTTTGAGAGAGCCCTCTCAGACTAAAGAGGCTAAGCTTCAGTTACATGAAATTGTCTGATTAACAACCAATCAAGTGAAATTTTTGTGATAAAAATATCTATCGTGTCATTGAGACCTTTGCTTCTGGGCTATACGGGTTCTTTGAACTACATCTTGCCTGATTTCAACAAGCTCATTGAGTTGCTCCAATCTATTTCTATATGCTTCTGATAAATCAAGTCCTAATTGGACTTCCATCTTGAAGGTTCGAATATGAAATTCTATAGGGAATAGGACTTGTTTTCCATAACAATTTCATACAGAGTATGTCATTTTTTATTCCTCCTATTAGCCATCTATAAATTCTGTTATACCTAATGATGGCTAGAGTAGTCCCTAGATTTCCAAAAAAAAAGATTTTATGAAAATCTTGTGATTTTTTAAAATCTCATTCTGTTCATTATCCCTAAGTTGTCCATTTTCTCATAAATCTTCACTTAAGGCCTCAAAGTTTATCGTACTGATAGCAAAAAGAAACTATTTATAAGCTATTTTCCATCATTTCCTAAGCCTATTTCATTCATTTTTCCCACTCATTCTCACTTATCCAAATCAATCATTTTTCTCTAGAAAAAAAACCCTTTAAAACCCTTCATTCACCCTATTTCCCATAAAAACCCACTTTTAACCTTTATAAAAACCCTCATCTAGTTTTAAAATACCTTTTCCTAACCTATCGTAACATTCAAAAAGGCTAAAAAACCTTTATTATAGCCTAATTCCGCTCATTTGACAAAAATAGACCTTAAGCCCTTGTGGGCTTAAGGTCCTCCGCCTTTTTTCACCATATGACCAAAGCCCATGAACTCCCACTATCCCCATAGCCCCTTTTTTCATTTTTTCCCCACTCCTATTAGTTCCCCATAGGACCTTGTCTTCGCGCCCTATCTCCAGCCCCCTTTCACTTATATTTTATCTGCGATGGTATTTACCCCCCGGTTCAATGTTAGCCCTCAATCTCCCCGATCGGACAACTTTCAGGGTTTCCTCCTATTTTCCATCTGTTAGCACCCAAATTGGACCCCAGGTCGAAAAGGGCGAAATGGGGTAACAACTAAACCATGCTCGACCTTGTAGCTAGTCCTACAAGGACAGGAGAGGGCTCTCTCCATGAAATGGATATTTCAAATAAACATAATAGTGGACTGATATTAGGCTAGATAAAATGATAGGAAAAGGTTTAATAAAATGAATGAATTTTCAGGGATGTGTGGGATAAAATGGGACAGTTTGAAACTGGGGAATTAAATCAGGACACAGGGTATTTCATGGGGCAAGATAGGTAGGAAAATTTAGCAATTAAAATTTAATAAATATGGGATGGAAAGACTGGTGAGGAGCTGAAAAGGGCACAATAAATGGATCCCTTTCAAACAGAAGAAAAACACATAGTATGAATGATTTCCCAAGGAAGAGCATATAAAATGGATTCTACCTTTCTATCTTGAAAGCATTCAACAGGAAATGTTTATGGATGAGAGGTGAAACATAACAATTTACATACGAAACAAAGTAGAGAAAAAAAAGCTAAATCAGAGCTGCATCTCTTATTAATCCCTGTCAAAATATACAATGGAGCGTAGAGATTTTATTCCACACTATTCCCCTACTGCTGAATTATAGACTTCAGACCCTTTACACATGCTTTAAAATTACATTAAATACACTAAAATGTGGGAACACAGATCCACAGAAAAGGGAGCTATTCTAACAGTTGAAGAACTGAAAACTAATCATAGAAAATAAATCTAACAATCTACCCTAAAGAAGGAACAATATTACATTTGATTACTAGGCAGATTTCACATTTTTTCTGTTGAATACTAAAATAGGCAATCATATCCTATTTTCTCTGCTACTGTAGACATCTTTGCTTTAATTCAAGCTCATGGCCAGCTGACTATTTCCTTTGATTTCCATTATTCGTTTGAAGAAAACCAACTTTTATAAAAATACTTTGAAATAAAACTAGAATGAAATAATGCTTTCGGTGAAAGGAAAAATTAATTTTGAATGGGAAAAGGGAAGGGAAGAAGGTGGGACCTGCATCGCAATCGGAATTGGAGGGGCTAGGGAAAGGGGAAATACAATTGAGTGATAGAAAACTCTGATGTGATTAAGTCATAAGGGCAATCAGAATCGGAATCGGAAGGAGTGGGAAGCGATATATAATAAAACCACAGATGCGATGGGGAAAGGGTTTTTATGTAACAAATATAGCCAAAGTTTGGACTAACAAAGGGTAAGGCCCTTTATATTATGAATGGGTGGAAGTATTTAAATGGTGGGCCCACAATTCAATTGGAATCGAGGATCGAAGGGGAGCGGAGTGAAAAAGTGGATTGGAAAGGTCCGATGGGCTGTGGGTCATCAGATCGGAAGGGGAAGATCGATGACTGAGGGATAATCAGGAGTGGGCCATTGGCAGGAGTCAATCGGAGGGGGACAATCGGAGGAGCCGGTTGCGATGGAGCAATTGCATATGGGCCGCTCCCGATCGGACTATCAGATTGATGGTCAGGATGTGGTCGAGGGTTTACAATTGGGAGTTTTCCATCAGGAGCCGTTTAATACAATCGCATCGGCAGTTGGGCGATGGGCCAATCGGGGCGCACTTTAAAGTGTTACGATTTGTGGTGGGAGGGTCGGGACTTGTTTTATGTGGGGTTTACATAACATAAACCTTAGAATTGTTTATCATAAGGTTTAAAAGCATGGAGGGGAAGTGGTTGGAATGGCGGAGACTTTATAATAATAAAATTTGATATGTTGATTATAAAGTTTTACAAGGTATGGTGGGGAAGTGGTTTTTTCATAAATCGCATTTATGTTTTAAATAATTTTATAATGCGATTTTGTAATCAGAGGGAGGAAAAAAAAAGGGATTTTATAAGGAAAAAATTAAACTTTAAACATAAATTTTAAGGGAAAATGGGAAATAGGGATTATTTGAGGATATAGGGGACCTTTTCTTCACTTAAGCATAAATTTCAATCCAGAAGTCAGTTTTAAGAGTGTAATATACCGTTGGAAAGTTCGTTCTAGGTTCTTTCTAATGGATCTACTTGGAAGATGATTTTGCACTGAACATGCTGTGGAACTTTTCTCTGAAGGCAGGGTGATGACTTTTGTGGAGATGGCAGCTTATGAATTGTGACTTATTGCATATAATGACATAAAATTACATAATGAATGATAATAAAGGCAAAATATCGTGTTTGAATAAATCATCTCTTTGATCTTCCAGGTGATGTGACTTTGAGTTTTTTGACTTCCTCATGACCTTGCTGATATTTATTGACATTCGACTCATTAATTTTGACCATGGTGAGACCTTAGAAACTAATGAGACCCATCCTACGACTTAATGACATGATTTTTGAAAGTGAAAGTGACTCATGACCAAAGACCATATAGAGGAGAATCAACAGGAACCTCATGAGGGAAAACTGATGAAAAATTACTACCATAAATGAATCCATGACCTAGAGGAATGGTGAAATTTATTTGGTATGTGACTCCTAATGTGCAAATGCAAAAGAGCAGTTATGATCACTGATGGCAGTGTGACTAGAATAACACTAACATTGGCTCCAATGGGGATGATAGCTCCTTCGAGGTGCCAAGAAAAATGTAGACCAAGTAGCCTTATCCATTGGGCATGGAGTCAAAAATGCTGAAAATAGACACAAATGAAAACTGACTCTGACTCAAGACTAAGACTGAAAACTGAAATGAAACCAAACCACACACATATCATCCAAGTTTTATAGCCTTCACCTCGGGCCCCAAACTTGAATGACTGTGTATTTGAAATCTGATCAAGAATAACATGGTATATACAATGATGATGACATATATTCCGATCCATTGTCTTCAACAATGGTAGTGCTTCAAAATCCTACCATTCACTGCTCCTCCAGGGAAATATTGGCCATCCATTTCTAAAAGCAAGAATGAATTCTATCCCTTGTATGCAAAAATTATTTATGATACTTTCCAAAGGTTGTCAAACTTACCTTGCTTCCCTTTGTCTTCATTCCTTGCATCCCATTTCAACACTACATCAACTAGCTGAAACTTTTCCGCTTTAGTCTTTTGGTCATAGATATTTTTAATCTTCTCCTGCAATTGAATTGCATTCTATGACACTTCTTCTCTTGTTTGCTGAAGGTGGATCATCGGATTGATCCTTCGCTGGTTTTCATCATCTTCGCTGCCAAATTCTTGTAATAATTTCATAATTGGGACTGTAAGAGATGTGGGAAATACAACATCAGTTCCATAAACTAATTCAAAAGCTGACATTCCTATTGATTTCTTACTGCTAACTCTGTCTGCCCATAGTGCATTGATGAGCTTTCAGTGCCAATTTCTTTTGTTTGCCTCTAGCATTTTATTAATTATATTTATTAGCAATTTGGTTGATGACTGTGCCAGGTCGTTGCCTTGTGAATAATATGCTATCAAATGGCCTAGCACGATGTTGTATTTTTCACAAAAATAGACCATCTTCTTGGATCAGAACGTTGTTGCGTTATCTGTTACAATTTTACATGGGCAGCCAAAGCAAGATAAAATATTCGATTCAAGGAATTGAATAATTACTGTGTCAGTCACTTGCCTCGCTGGGATAGCCTCGATCCATTTTGTAAAGTAATATGTTCCTATCAATATCCATCGGTGCTATGCTGAGGACACGGGATGTATTTATCCTATGAAATTGAGCCCCCACCACTGAAAGGGCGTGTTCACTGAAACTGGTTTCAAAGGAAGCGGAAGCAATTTCTTCTTCCCTTGGAAGATTTGGCATTCATGACAATTCATCACTATTTTGTATAAATCAGAAAACAACGTGTGCCAATAATACCCTGCTCTCAATACCTTGTTAGTTGTAGTCTTCCAAAACAAATGACTGCCATAGTCACCTTTATGAAAATCATGCATTACCTTCTGAGCTTATTCTTCCACCAGACAATTTAGCAGAATGCCTCCTGGATCTTTCCAATACAGAGCATTGTTTAAAATATAATATTTAGCAAATTTAAGTTTCAAATATCTACCTTTACTCTTAGACATATCTGTAGGAGGTGACAGATGTTGAAGGACATAAACAATATTTGAATACCAAGGAGACTACAGAAAAATATCTGAAATAGGGACCAAAAAACCTTCATCTTCATCTTCTGCTACTGTTGTTATGAGATTTATATCCAGGGCATGCAGATTTGATTGGGCCATCAATTTCGCCAAGCCTTGGCCTTTGATCAACTTCGTGGGCTTGATCTCCAAGTCATACTCCAACATAACCATTATCCATTTACCTCTTCGACCTTCTGGATCAGTTTGCATCAAGACATCCTTCACTGCTGCGTTAGGGACATATGCTATAGTATGTGAATGTAGAATATAGACCCTAAAATCCTTCAATTCCTTGATAAGTGCCAATGTCTATTTTTCAATAATATTATACCTTAAAGTAGCATATCTGATAGTCCTACTGAAAAAGGAAATTGGTTTTTTGACCTTATCTCTCTTTTGCATTAAAACAACAACCATAGTATGCTCAGATGGAAATGAAAATATGATAAAATCTTGAGTATAGTCGGGACTAATCAAAACTAGGGCATTGGAAAAAGAAAAATTTACCAGATTTAATGACTTGATAGCCTCCTCACTCCATTTAACAGTGTTGTCCTTCTTCAAAATATTGGTCATTTCTCTCAAATGTTCAGCCAAGTTAGGTATAAATCAGCGTAAAAAATCCATCTTACCATTGAAGGCCTGAATCTCTTTCTTATTTCGTGGAAGATCTATGAGCTGAATTGCCTCCACTCTGTCTGGATCAATGCAGATGCCATCTTTAGAGATGATATGGTCCAACAATTTTCCTTCATCCATGGAAAAGAGACTCTTTTTGGGATTGAGAGAAATCCCAAACTTTCTGCAATGCTGAAAAACAACTCTCAAATGATGCAAATGCTCATCATCTGATCCTGAAAACACTGTCAAATCATCCAAATAAACAACAATAAAAACATCTTTTTCATTTTCAAAAGAAATGTCCATTGCACGGTGGAAATTAGCTCCATCGTTCTTCAGTCCTAATGGCATTTTAGCATACTAAAAGGTTCCTCAGGGTGTTGTGAAGGCAATTTTATCTTGGTCCTTCTCATGCATCAATACTTGGTTGTAGCTTGAGTAGCCATCAAGTAGTGACATCCTAGATGCTCCAACTACCCTCTGCAGAATATGGTCCATTTTCAGAAGTGGATAATTATCCTTTAAGGATGCTTTATTCAAGTTCCGAAAATCTATACACAATCTTATCTCTCTTGTCTTCTTACGCACCAGGACCAAATTGGAAATCCAGTCGGAAAATCTAATGGGAAATATGATACCTGATTTGTACAACATGTTTACCTCTTTTTTGATTGATGGCAGCAGCTTTGGATTGATTCTTCTTAGCTTCTGTCTGAATGGCTTCTGATCTAGCTCGATAGGAATAGTATGCTAGATTATGTTCTTATCGTACACTTTCAAATCTAAATAATCCCATGCAAACATATAAGAAAATTCAGAAAAAAATTAACATACTTCTACTTTACTTCATAGGGTAATTCCTTTGATAGCTTCACAAACTTGGGCTTGTCAGGTGTTCCAAGATTCACATCTTCAACTTCTTTCTTAGTGGGCGCCAAGATTGGCTTCTTTGCAACGTCATCCTGGTCAAAAAGCCCCTTTAGAGGTATGAGACCTCTAGGAATCACGTTATCCTTTAGCTGCAATATGTCCATCTGGTTTGTTTTCAACTCCTGATCATCAACCTCATACTCACCTTCTATTGGAGTGTCTTTGAATTTTCCATCACCTTGCAAAAATGTATTAATCTCATTATCATCCCAAAATACTTGCCAATACCTTAAATTGTCTGGAATAGCAAGCCTATGTTTGACATATATCTCAAACTTATTGCTAGAGTTCATCAGAATCTTCAAGTTGCTGGCAGTAGTGGCAAGAGAATCAACAATGAGATTCTGCATCCTGGGTATTGTTCTCAAAGTGTACCCAGGGAATGTCTTCAAAATGTCCAAGAATGCATTTCTGTATGCCCTCAATCTCGGATGTTTAGCTTGGTATTCTCCTTTCACCTGTTTGATTATCAGTTTGGAGTTGCCATAGACAGAAATCCTCTTTGCATTTAGCTTCTTCAAAATTTTGAGACCTACAATCAAAGCCTCATACTCCGCTTCATTGTTAGAGCAATCAAAAGCCAACTTATAAGCACATACCCTAACATTTTTTAGAACCCTTTCAGGCTGGAAAACAGGGCTCCTAATCCATATTCCAATACCAGCTCCATCCTTACCAACAACTCCATCAAAATCCATGCTCCATAGGCCTTCTTCCTCTTCTTATAGATGCTGGAATTTTGTTTCTTTCTTCTCTTTACCTTGGCTGATTTCTGGCTGTTCACTGCCTTTTGGTTTCTAGCAGGCAGGAGAATCAGAAGTGCTTGTTGCTTTATCGTTTTCTTGTTTAAGGACTTCTCTGAAATTCTCTGAAATCTCAGGTATTTCATCTACTTGTACCAACTGAACATTTTCATCATTTAAACCACCATTAGAATACAAGACAAAGGATTCTAAATCTATGTGGACAACATTAATGGGATGGTTTACTGGATTCTCCTTGCTAGTAATCATATATTTCATTTTCTTTTCCCTATATAACTTTCCCAACTAGCCAAATACAGGGATAGTGGCATAAGAGAAGTCAAGTTGCATAGTTCCCTTGAGTTTTGCACCGCAAGACCTAGATAGAAGCATTCCAAACCATGGTGGGACATCAGCAACAACTACATCCATCAAGACATTATTTGCTGGAATCTAATCTAAAGACACTAACAAGTCTTTGATAATACCAATACAATGGACCCTAATTAAGTCAAAAGAATACAAATCATGATATTTTTGAGTAATATCATCCTAGTTTCTCCATGACAGCTTTGGGCATCAAATTATGTGAGGCTCCAAAGTCCAACATAGCAGCATGCAAGATGAACTCATGTACTCTAAGACTCAGGTAAAAGGGAGGGACTTCATTTTCTTCAGATTATTTTGTGGTTGGACCAAAAATAAGTTCTGGGTAGTCATCTTTTACATTAACCATATCAGAATCAAAGTCTATTTTCAATACTTCAGACACCTGACTTTTATATGCACTATTCTTCACCAACTCTATGAGGGGCATAGACACTTTTAGCTTAGAAATTTCACTTTCTAAATTAGAAAAGGAGATTTTTCTACCTCTTTAATGGGAGGGTCTTTCTTCTCTATTTTCTCCTTTGCTGTGCTCTAATGTTTCTTTTCATTTTCTGTATTAGTAGCTGCAGGTGCTTTGCTGGAAGAAGGATCGTTTGGCTCGTTTCCTTTCTTTTGTGCATCGTTTTTCATTTGGAGCTCTTTTCTTTTCTGAATGGGACTAATTGTAACGTCTCTATTCCTTAAAGAGTACTGCCTTTTCTAAGTCGACAGAGTGTTCATATACCCTCTCTGGTAGTCATCAGACTCTTCTCCCAACACTGTGTCATTGGCCAAAATGAAATTTTCGTCCCTTCAAACATCTAGAGTCGCCACTGTGTATTCTTCATCTTCTGTGAGGAAAATTGGCACACCATCAGCTGTGAAAAAGTGATTGGCCTCAGTCATAGGACCATCGTCATCTGAATCTGTCCCTTGCACATAGTTTTGCTACAAAGGAGTTTTAATATGCTGTTGTGGTGGCGCTGCTTGGTCCTACGCTCTTTGTTCTCTCTGCTTGATTCTAAATTGGGGTTGTTGCCCTCTGAAATTTGGATTTCTTATTTGAGGCTCAGGTCTATCTGTAATGGTTAATCTATCAACCATTTTTTCCATTTTCCTGATCAGGGTGTCCATTTTTATGTCTGAAGGAGAGGCCTTCTCTTTTACTGTGACTCTTTTCTCAGCTCTGGCTCGTGCTCTTTTAGCCAGCAAATTAGCTTCAATGCTTACTGCTATCTTCTGCATGTCTTCAAGTGAATACAGATCTCTTTCACGCAGCTGATATGCCATATCGGCATCAAAACCATCTAAAAATTTCAGCAATGCTAATCCCACAGGAGGCTTCAGGTTAGCTGGAATAGCATTATATACAACATTAAATATTAAACAATAGTCCTACACAGTTTCACCCACATTTCTCCTAATATTTTCATACTCAGACAGAATTTGGAGTGGGTTATTTTTTACCTCCCACTGGTCCAAGAACTGAGTGTGAAACTCCTGCAAAGTGTGAATTGAGCCTGCTAGTAAGGATATAAACCATTTCCTAACTTCACCTCCAAAGTTATAAACAAACAACCTGGTAGTTACATTCTCTGCTTCTACCTCATGTAAATAAAAAAAATCATTCATCTTATCAACACGCTGCTGAGCTGTAATGATCTGAGTAGCATCAGAGATAGGAATTTTACTTTTATAATCAGTAGGCATGTCATTAAGAACCCGAGGCAAGACCAGAGGTGCATACCAGGCAGCCATGACTCTAGGTGGATTTACAAAAGTATTTATATTACTGGGATTTAAGGGAGGTGTTGATGGAAGAGATGACTACTGAGAGCTGACTGATGGGAATGATGATGAATTTGGAGGAGGAAATGCTATTCCTGATGATTCTGAAGGGTCAGGAATATTAGTTGCAGTGATGGACTGAGGAGAGTTCAAAATGTAATCGTCAATGGAGGAATTTTCTCTTTGGACTTCAATATCTACAAGGATGTCAAGATCTAAAACTGTATCATCACTGTTAGTTTCAGATTTATTTCTAAATAAAGAAAGCTCAAAATTCTCTTCAAAGGAAATATCTTCTACAAAAATCAATTCACTGGACCAAGTATAGGATTTGAAGACGGATCTGGGACTTAATGATCCTTCTTGTCTTCTGACAATTCTTGGGATAAGATTTGGATTCTCAAGCACAGGGGGAGGATTTGGATCGGGATTAGCCCTGGTGTATCTCCTTGAAGCCAGTGTGTGTAAATTTCTAGTGTACAAAAATTCTGTCTCAGCCTAACAGACTCTGAAAATCATTTTCCAGAACAGAAGAATTTACAAGAGAACTTTTGCTAGGGTAATCTGACCTTTATGCTCTAATAGCATAAATCTATTATGACTGAAGAATAGTGGCTGTAGTTATATTTTCTTCCCAAAGTGTTGCAACAATATTCGCTTTATAACGATATCTCAAAGCTTCTCAAGAAAATATATGATATAAGGGAATATGCTCAAAGAATATTTAAGCGACTTTACCCAGTCGTAATATCCAACTTTATAACAATGGCGCGATCCTTTTCAATCTCTTGAACTTATATGCTTTTGTTCTATCAACGCGACATATATTTTAATAGCAGGGGCCCACACATCCTTATTCCTGTTTTTAATTAATAAAATAGATATATAATAATATAAAAGTGCTGGGTAGTACCTTGATCTACCTCCCATGCTTCTAGACGCGCGATTGCCGTCATATCAACGGTGCTTATGATCGAATGGTTCTCATGGATATCGCTTTTTTTCCATGAAAGAAGTTTAACAGCTTAGAGCCACGTGAAATGGGTGGTTTTTGGGTGATGACGTGCCCAAATCTCACTGGATCGCGTTTTTTAGAAGTAGTTTTTCTCTAGGGCAAAAGCGATGCTAAATGGATGGTTTTGGTTTCCAAAACCGCTAGTGGTAAATCAAACCAAACTTTTACTTCAATCACAGAGATTTCTTTAAAAGCGTCGCATTCAATGTAGCCAAGGTTTTTAACCTTAGACTGAGTTTGTCAATACTCTTTATAACACACGGCTTGAATATGCCTCGCTTTCCTACAAAGCCTCTGTTTCAATATTTCTTTCAAAATAGAATCAACATAGTCATTTCTAAAGCTGAGAATATGCACTCGCAGATAGTCAGATCAAGATATTCCCCAGTGGAGTCGCCAGAGATGTTAGCACCCAAATTGGACCCCAGTCCGAAAAGGGAAAAATGGGGTAACAACTAAACCACGCTCAACCTTGCAGCTAGCCCTACGAGGACAGGATAGGGCTCTCTCCATGAAATGGAAATTTCAAATAAACACAATAGTGGACTGATATTAGGCTAGATAAAATGATAGGAAAAGGTTTAATAAAATGAATGAATTTTTAGGGATGTGTGGGATAAAATGGGACAATTTGAAACTGGGGAATTAAATCAGGACAAGGGGTATTTCATGGGGCAAGATAGGTAGGAAAATTTAGCAATTAAAATTTAATAAAGATGGGATGTAAAGACTGGTGAGGAGCTGAAAAGGGAAAAATAAATAGATCCCTTTCAAATAGAAGAAAAACACAGAGTATGAATGATTTCCCAAGGAAGAGCATATAAAATGGATTCTACCTTTCTATCTTGAAAGAATTCAACAAAAAATTTTAATGGATGAGACGTCAAACATAAAAATTTACATATGAAACAAAGGGGAGAAAAAAATGCTAAATCTCATACCACATGGATCCCACAAATCAGAGCTGCATCTCTTATTAATCCCTGTCAAACTGTACAATGGAGCGCAGATATTTTCTTCCACACTATTCCCCTACTGTTGAATTACAGACTTCAGACCCTTTACACATGCTTTACAATTACATTAAACACACTGAAATGTGGGAACATAGATCCATAGAAAAGGGAGCTGTTCTAACAACTAAAGAACTGAAAACTAATCATAGAAAAGAAATCTAACAATCTGCCCTAAAGAAGGAACAATATTACATTTGATTACAGGGCAGATTTCATAGTTTCGTTGTTGAATACTAAAATAGGCAATCATATGCTATTTTCTTTGCAGCTGTAGACATCTTTGCTTTAATTCAAGCTCACGGCTAGCTGATTGTTTCCTTTGCTTTCCATTATTCGTTTGAAGAAAACCAGCTTTTATAAAAATACTTTGAAATAAAACTAGAATGAAATAATGCTTTCGGTGAAGGAAAAAATTAATTTTGAATGGGAAAAGGGAAGGGAAAAAGGCAGGATCCGCATCGCAATCGGAATCAGAGGGGTTCAGGAAAGGGGAAATACAATGCAGTGACAGAGAACTCCGATGCGATTAAGTCATAAGGGCAATCGGAATCCGAATCAGAAGGAGTGGGAAGAAATATATAATAAAACCACCGATGTGATGGGGAAAGGCCTTTTATGTAACAAATATAACCAAAGTTTGGATTAACAAAGGGTAAGGCCCTTTATATTATGAACAAGCATAAGTATTTAAATGGTGGGCCCATAAGTCAATCGGCATCGGGGATCGGAGGGGAGCGGAGTGAAAACACTGATTGGAAAGGTGTGATGGGCTGTGGGCCATCAGATCAGAATGGGAAGATCGACGGCTGAGGGATAATCGGGAGTGAGCCATCGATAGGAGTCAATCGGAGGGGGAATATTGGAGACGCCAATTGCAATGGAGCGATTACATATGGGCTGCTCGAGATTGGACCATGAGATTGATGGTCAGGATGTGGTCACGGGTTTACAATTGGGAGATTTCCATCGGGAGTCGTTTAATATAATCACATCAGAAATTGAGTGATGGGCCAATCGGGGCGCACTTTGAAGTGTTGCGATTTGCAATGGGAGGGTTGGGACTTGTTTTATGTGGGGTTTATATAACATAAACCTTAAAAATATTTATCATAACGTTTAAAAGCATGGAGGGGAAGTGGTTGGAATGGCAGGGACTTTATAATAATAAACTTTGATATGTTTATTATAAAGTTTTACAAGGTATGGTGGGGAAGTGGTTCTGTCATAAATCACATTTATGTTTTAAATAATTTTATAATGCAATTTTGTAATCGGAGGGAGGAAAAAAAAAAAGATTTTATAAGGAAAAAATTAAACTTTAAACATAAATTTTAAGGGGAAATGGGAAATAGGGATTATTTGAGGATATAGGGAACTTTTACTTCACTTGAGCATAAATTTCAATCCAGAATTCAGTTTTAAGAGTATAATATAGCATTGGAAAAATCTTTCTGGGCTCTTTTTGATGGATCTGCTTAGAATATGATTTGTCGTTGAACATGTTGTGGAAATTTTCTTTGAATGCAGGGTGATGACTTTTGTGGAGATGGCAGCTTCTGAATTGTGACTTATTACAGATAATGACATAAAATTACATAATGAATGATAATAAAGGAAAAATATCATGTTTCCACCTAAAAACATGGTTTTGAGGTGAAAGTTACATAGAGGTTAATAAAATATCTCTTTGATCTTCCAGGTGTTGTGACTTTGAGTTTATTGACTTCCTCATGACCTTGCTAATTTTTACTGACATTCAACTCATTAATTTTGACCATGGTGACACCTTAGAAACTAATGAGACCCATCCTATGAACTAATGACATGATTTTTGAAAGTGAAAGTGACTCATGACCAAATACCATAGAGACGAGAATCAACAAGCACCTCATGAGGGAAAAATGATGAGAAATTACTACCATCAATGAATCCATGACCTAGCGGAATGGTGAAATGTATTCGGTATGAGCCTCCTAATATGAAAATGCAAAAGAGAAGTTATGATCACTGATGGCAGTATGAATATACTAACACTAACACCATCCATTTTCCCATTCCCCATATATTTTCTCCCATGGAGTGATCGCAGCCTCTGATCTCATTCATCCTACGGTGATCATCCATCTTCCTTTTCCTTTTCCTTTGCTATTTTTAAACCCGATAAACCCCCGCAACTAATCACGACTGTTGATCCTTAAATATCCAATGGCTCCCGCGAATATTAACACTTTACCCCACCCACAACACACCTGCTATGCAACAAAACAACTGATGTCACCCCCGTGGTCCCACCTATCCCTACACCAAGCGCTTTCGACCAATCGCATGCATTTTTAGCCGTAGATCTGGCTCCCCTAGATCAAATGACCCTTGCTCCCTTTCGTATCCAATCCACCCAAAACACTCCAACGTGAAATTTCCATGTGAAAACTATGGTTTTAGTAGGGACACACGTCATCCTTCGAACCATATCACGTTCGATTTGCGAAAAAACCACTTACCACCCATTCATTGCGTGAAAACCACCTCTGTTTTTTCGCAAACCATTTGTCTTTCTTGCGCCATTAATCAAATTCAAAACCCTATTTCTTCTGATTTTGACCAGAGAATCTCCTCCTGCATATCCATTTACCTCTACATAGCTCCTTTTTCCTCACCATTTCCTCTGCAAGTAGCTTATCCAAATAAACGCAGGTTTTATGACATTTTTGTTTAGTGTGCAGGTTCTTAAATGACGACCTTAATCTGTAGGCCCTCCCATAGTCAAATATCAATGGCAAAGGGTTGAGGATGATGATCCAGAGGCCAAAGTAATGAAGAGATGGGAGACTCAGGGTTGTCATTTAATGTTTAAATCAATGCCTCATGAACATTGGTTAATTTTCAAACCCTTCAGTGTGCATTGAAGACACCTGTGCATAAAGATCAAGTGAAAGACAAAGATCAAAGGAAGGAGTTGAAGATTCAAAGCTTAAACTGACGATTAAAGGATAAAGACACGGTTAAAGGTAAACAAATAAAGGTTCAAAGAAATCACGAAAAGAGATAAAGATAGCATAAAGAATTATAAAAGCGTAAAGCAGAATCAGGCCATAAAGCACATCTTTGTGATCAAATCAAGGAAAAATAGGCTTAAAAAGGTTTCAAATGAATCAAGGTAGAAATTATTCACTTAGAATATCTAAAAGCCACCTGCAGCCTACTTTCAACCTATAGAGACAAATTGGCAGTTATTTCACAGATAGAAAATATTTTAAGTTGTCAAGGCAGTTAATGTAAAGATAAAGATAGGCCTCAAAGTAAAACTTTTCAGCTATATTTCCTTAAGAATTTAAGACAGAGTTATTAAACAGAGAAGTAGTTGTTAGCCATCAATATTTTTCACCTGTTGTTGATGACTAAAATTCCTAGCTGAGTTTTCTAGAAGCTGATCTCCATATGTCAATTTTTCATCTAGAAAACCCCCATGAAAACTTTTTTACCTTCTTACCTTTCAGTTCGCCCATGACGAGATGAAACCTCGTTATCGAATCCTACCTAGCTTTAGACATACTATTCTGCCCATCAGCTCTAAAGAGACAATCCAAATCTGTTAAGAAAACCTCCCCTAAGTTAGGAAGTGGCGCTTTAAGGCATTTCACCCTTGGCAATCATCAAAGAGCCAAAAAACCTCCATCTGCTAAAGACCAGTCACAACCAACCTTCCACTCTGCTAATGAAGTTATTCACAGCCCTAAGTCGCGCCACTTATACACCCTTAAGTCTCAGCAATACGAAGACCATAATCTCAAGCTGATTTTAGGTGTTTACACTATTTGATGGATTTTACAAGTACAGGAGACATGTCAGCATCTCAGAAGACTATTTTCAGCTACACATGAGAAGAAATTTTCTTCTCAATATGATCATGAGCCTGAGATGCATCTGCAGGGCAAAGAGTTATTCAGCAAACTCTTGCAAACTCATTCACAACCTGATAGGACAACAGAAGAAAGAGCAACACTGTCAAGAGGCTGATGATATGAAATGGCTAAGAACCTCCTTCATCTATAAGAAGAGGGTTTGAAGACCAAAAAGAACCTCCTTCATTTATAAGCAGAGGGCGATGGCCAAATTTTTTACTTAAAAAGTTGCAGCTCACTATAAGGCAGATTTGTTTTAATAAACAGTGAGATAGTAACATAGATTTTCTTAAGCAAATTAATGATTGCAGGCAGAGGTAAAAGCAGTAATGTTTCCAAAGTTTTTTGCCTACCATCATATGCAAGAGAAACCCTTACCAATATGTTCATCAGGTAGCCTTCACATGGTTGAGACAGAAGGTTGACAAAACATCAGATATTTTGCCAAGTAAAAGGCCTTCCTCCATTCATTAGTAGTGGGCCGAGACAGTGACTATTTCTAGGTTTTATCACTGACTGATAGACAAAGTATGGACATAATAGGAGATCATTGAAATAGAGAAATAAATAGACCAAAAGAAAGCTAGGGTACCACTGCAATCCAAGGAGGTCAAAGCTTATCTCTTAGCAGCTGTCCTCTCAAAAGACAGGGTGCAGTCAAAACAAAACCAAATTGAAGAAGTGTTTGATAAGTTATGTTATTACACAGGTAAAAGACATGATAATGATTATGTTTAAAAGGATACTCAGCTTCCTGATGCATAAGAGAATGTCTCTCAAACAGCTCATCACAGTGGACAAAAGGAAAATTATGTTTAGTTTCTCCAAAAGAGGTCTGCTCCTATAACAGAGAACCAAGATGCCTTGCTGATATATTTTGAGTAGAGGAGAGGCGCCCTTTTTAGACATAGAATGATAAAACAGAGGTGAATGCAACTGCAGGTTTGCACCTATAGTCAAGATTAGTTTCACAGTGGGCATCATTAACTCCAAATCATTAAGAGAAAAGTGTTAGTTTATATTGAAAAAAGGGAAAGGACCTCTGTCAGAATGTCAAAAGACACCCCCTGCAACATAAATTATCCTCTATGGATGTCCTCTTTTCATACAAAGCGCCAGAAGTATAGAAGGGGTTTTTAAGGTGACAGTTTAGCTTTTTCCTCAGCAAAAGGCACTGCAAATTAAGGTACACAGTGGTTCATAGCATACATAAAAGAATTTGACATGTTTTCAGTTTCTGGAGAGGAGTTCAAAACAAGATATAGGCAGGTTCATTATTAAATGGTCAAAGGTACCTTGCTAGTACATTTTGAGCAGAGGAAAGGTGTTAGAAGAAGCGCCCTTCTTGATAGACAGAGGATGAAAGGGTTTACATGAATGCCACTGAAGGATTGTACCCACAGTAAAAAAGAGGCTCAAATATCTCATCTTAGCAAATACAAAGGGATAGTAAAATTTGCATGGCTGTTGAATCATAATACCTCTGCCACAGTAAAATTAGGGTTAAGGAGCGCCAGGGAAGTTTGTTTCAAAATGATTTTCTGACCAAACAGAGATGAAATTTACAAAAGTGAGAGATTTTTTTGTCCCTCATAGGTTCAAGAATAAAAAACTCCTTCGGTTTCTACACAAGTATCATGGTTTGTGAGAAATGTGAAAAATTCAGATGTCACGGGGAAATTTCTGCACCAGGATTCATCATTTTGACCAGTGATGGGACAGTCAGATTTTGAAAAAAAATATTACTCCAAATAAAAAAATTAAAATTTTTATGGAAATTAGACTTCCACATCTTTCCGACGAGCCATCTCAGGCCAAATTCCGACAATAGGAAGGCATCCAAAGGTAGCCTGCAATCAACGCTATGTTTTTCTGCACCAGCATTCACCATTTTTTACCAGTGATGGGACAGTCATTTTTTGAATACCCAAATGGACACAAAATGAAAACAATAAAGAATATTTGGAAATAATACTTCCCTATCTTTCCAACGAGCCATCTCGCACCTAATTCCGACACCGGGAAGGCATCCAAAAGTGGCCTACAAACATCACTATGCATTTCTGCACTAGGATTCACCATTTTTTACCAGTGTTGGGAGAATGAATTTTTGAACAACCAAATGGGCTCCAAATAAAAAAATTCAAATTTTTCTGGAAGCTAGACTTCCACATATTTCCAACGAGCCATCTCGCGCCCAATTCTGACACCGGGAAGGCCTTCAAGATTAGGTGCAAAGTTGCACGACGCTCCTGGAAAAGTGCGCGGCGCTCCTGTGCACAAAATTTGCAAAGGAATGAACTAGTGCGTGGCGCTCCTGTAGCAGCGCGCAACGCTCCTGTAGAATCAGTCAAAAATCATCAAAAAACCTTAAAAAACTCTTTCCAGAGCTGCTCCAACTCTCAAGCAAGGTTTTGCATCATTTTTCAAGGTATTTTGGTCTTGCACCCCTAGCAAATCTGTGTGAGAAAGCAGTGTTTGGAAGGGTTGATAAGTTTTGTTTAAAGATCAAGATATGTTGTGTTTTATGTTGACCAGAGGTTAAACAGTATGGATAATGAGTGTTTATTGATGTGAAGAAACCTATAAACTACCCTCTAAGGAATGTTAAAAGGTGAAAATCATTGTTTAAAGGGAGGAAAAAAACAGGGTTTGAAAAGTGAAACAATGAGCCTATCTAAAACTACAGGGATCATACATAAATTGTTTTGTCATTTCAAAGTTTTCCATCAGTATGGTGAAAAGAAATATCAGTGCTGCCATATTTTTTCATGAGACAGGTTTTAATGAGTGAAACTGTTTAATCAAGTTTGGAGGTTTTTCTGTCTGACTGTGGGTAGGAGATGGTGAACATAAAGAGCTGTGTTTTTTGTTTAAAACTCGAGATTGCCATGGTTTTGTTTGCCCAAACCGTGACATTGTGAAACTCGTGGATTTTCATTGCTATTAAAATACCATACCAAATGCCCTCAAAACAATTTTTAAAAGTGAAGGCACTGTTTGAAAGGAGAAACTCAGTATTTAAAAGGCAAAGCAGTGAGCCTAACTTTAGCAGTAGTGATCATTGTGTGAATGCCTTGATTTTTCAAAAGTCATTTCTGAAGGGTGAAAAGGAAAAGCCATTTTTGTCTTATGTTCTATAAAGAAAACCTTAAATGAGTGAAGCTGTTAAAATAGTCTGAAGGTTTTTTGGTCAAAACTGGGTATGAGAAACAGTGTTGAATACAAGAGGCAGAGTTTTGGTTGAAAGGAGTTTTTACTGTTTGTCTGCTACAAAACTATATGTTCTCACCCCAAAAGCACAGGGAGCTGGGTAACCTTACCCAAACACAGTGAATTTTTGACTGTGTGTAGGTTTTTGTTTGACTGTGCACTTTTCATTATAAATATTGGCTTTTTGGCATACTAAGGGAAGAGTTGAAGTGTTTTCAGAGGAGATGAGAACTATTATCAAAGAAAACATTTCACACAACATTTGAGGCAAACCTGCCTTGCTCAAAACAGTAGTTGACAAGAAGGCAAGGTTGTATGCTTGAAAATAAATTTCCACAGGCTATTGGAGGCAGGGCAGCAAGGTAAAGAAGAAAACATAAATAATATGCAGCACAGTGTGAAGAGCAGTAGAGGTTAAGAAGGACAGTTTTCTATTTTGAGGAGTGTTGATGTTCTTGTTTAAAGATCCGGGCCTGCATGACTTTGTTTGCTCAAACACTGTCATAGTAGGGTAGTGTATTTGATGAATGAGAAAGGACCAAGCCAACTATCCCCCCAAACAATGTTAAAGGATGAAAGGCACTATTTGAAGGCAGAAACACAGTATTTGAAGAAGAAGCCTAGAAACGCTGCTCAATCTCCTCAAGAATCATCATCATTGGTTTCAAGGTATTCAATGTGCCTTTTTGCTTTGTTAAGATCACCAAGAGAGGATGGATAATTTGGTCTAAAGAAAAAAATCAAGACTTGTGGTGTTTTATGTTGGCTAGTGGTGAAACTTTACAGAAGGTTGAATTTGCATTTGTATGAATATCCATTGGAGCTAACCCTGCTGTGATGAGACAAAGTTGCAACTCTGTCAGCTATGTGCATGATTGAATACAACATCAAAAAGAGTTATTCTTCTTGTTTAAAGTTCTGGGTTTGGAATGGTTGTGATTGACTAGAAGTAAAACATAAAAAGGTGGAATTTGCATTAGTATGAATAGCCATTGCAAATACCCTTAAAACTGTGATGTAGTGTTGAATCTTTTGATGAAGTGCCTACAAGGAAAAAGAAAGTTTTGAAGCTTTGAAAATGGTGTTTGGCCTTCTTCTAAAAAGGACAAGGGTGTATTATGTCCTCAAAACATCGCAGGGCAGGGTGACCTTGTCACTATACACAATAAATCTACTTGACTGTCTATCTTCATTTGACTGTGTTTTTCTCCTTAAAAGTCTGCTTGTGGATATTGGCTGATTGCATATCAAAGGTTGGGAAGGCCACATTTTGAAGAAACAAGGATCTTGTATCAAACAGGGACATTTTAAGCAACATCCAAGATCATTTTTTCCTTACCAAACAGTGTTTAACCTTCCATAAAGCAGAGTTAGTGAGGAATATGCCACTATAATTCGAAGGTATTGTCAAAACTGGGTATGATGAACACTGAAGCATAGGAAAGGCAGTGTGTTTTGATTGAAAGGAGTGTATTATTATTTTATTACTACAGGTCTTTTTGTGTTCACATCAAAAACACCAAGGCCTCTGTGACCTTTGTCCAAGCTCAGAAAATCAGTTAACTGTCTATGCATTTTAAACTAACTGTGGGCTTATCTTTAAAAATTGTTTGGTGTAATGGCACATAGAGAAAGGACAAGGTTTGGAGGGAGCAGGAATCTTATACCCAGGGAAGGCATCACACCCAAAATTTGAAACCATGGTTACCCTCATCAAAACAGTGATTGACAGAGAAGGTAGAGTTTTTCTTAGCAGCATGAAGATGATCAAACAAGTTAACAGGCTGAGACAAGGCTGTCCAAGAAAAGCTAAAGGAGGCTAAAGGGAAGCACCCGGCACGGAGAAAGAAAAAGGACACATCAGCACTTGAAATTTTGACTTCAGTTTCAGATCATATTTCCCAGGACCCTTGAGGGTCATGCACACCAATTTTGGGCCCATTTTGACAACTTTTGGTTTTTTGGCATTTTTGAGTTTTTGGTCAAAAACTCATAAATTTTCCATTTCATTTTGAGGATTCTTCAAGGGAGGAGAATGGTATCATTGGATGCCATAATTTCATAAGTACGCCCTCAGCTATTTTAAAAACATTTGGAGATCATTTTCCCCCTCAAAACGGCGAAAAAGGCTCTCTTTTTGCACACTCTGCCCGGTCTATCAGCAGACTGTAATTTTCTGGTTTTTTACACATAGGTGCAGATTTAGAGCATTTCCAGGCATCAGATTGAGGAAATTTTAGTTGTGCCAGAAATTAGACACTCAGAGCTTTCCAACGAGCTATCATGAGCCTCGTTTCGACCCCGGGAAGGCTTCCAAATGTTTCCGGCAAGTCAAGGGACCTTTTGCTGATGAAAATTTGAAGTATTTTTGTAATTTTTGAACCTCTAAAATTTGCTTTTTCCAAATGTGCGTTTAGCTATTTTTTCACTTGGAAAATGATGCAAAGTCAATTTAATTCCCTTTTTTAGCATTTTTTAGATATTTTATGGGATATTTTGTGCCTTGGGCTTTGCAAAGCCTCAAGGACAAGTTTAGATATTTATTTTGAACCAATGGCTAGCTAGTTGCCTTGGTTGGTTTTCCTCCTTCTTGGCCTATATATTCCAAGAGGATTCATTGTAATAGAAGGATGAACTTGAGAAGAGAAGCAATATATTGGTCATATGAGCTTTGAAGGAAATACTTGTGTTATGCTTTTGGATTGACTCTTGGATGTTCTTGGATGAATGAAGAAGGATTGTTGATGGATTCCATGACTTGGTAGAATGGTATAGTGTCTCTTGATTTGTTGTTGTCTTCTAGTTTTCATTCATGATACATGTTTCTTGCTTGCTATAGATCAGTAGAGAATAAATTTGAGATATTCCCATGGAGGCACCTCAAATTTCCTGAATCTTCATAGCTTTTATGTTTTCTTCTTCCTTAGTTGCATTAAAGAATTCTTAACTGCTCTTTAACAACTTGAGGATATTGTTGCTAGTTTCATTCATAGTTCTATGCATGTTAAGTAGGATGTATGGTGTGCCCTTCTTACCTATGACTTTCCATAGTCCCATCTATGAAACTATCTCTTTGACTGATTAGATTATCATCTTGTTGAACCAAGGAGGCCTAGTTTCGATCTAGCCCTTTGCCTAAAACTATGCGAATCTGGTTGTTCAAAGTGCCCAATAACTTGAAGTGTTGTGTTTAGGCATTCCGACATAGTGTTTTAAAGTTTTTAGTCCGTCTTATGTGTTTTCCCCGAAGTCTGATAGCCATTTCCCAAAGTTAGAGGGTCTTATACTTCTATGCATGGCTTGAATGTTTGTTTCTATGTATTGATTAGTTTATAGTTACATTTTGCATGATTAATGGTTTTCCCTACCATGTTTATGATATCTATTGAACCAGCGATGCTTGAAACTCTTTGTTGTTCACAAACTTGATGTCCATTTACTCCATTTTTCCCTAAGATCCTTTCTACCTTGAATCAAATCGGCCCTACGGCAGCCTTGTATCATCATCTAATAGCTTCCTTGACATTTTTGACCCCATAGCCCAGTTGATCTGAAATCTTTTACCTATCTTACATTTTCGATCAGTTTCATCCCTCACAACCTAAAAACCAAAAAACCAAAACTTACTTCATAACTAGCCTAATATCAGAACACCATAAGCGAACGCACCGATATCTTTTACATATAATAGAGAGAGCCCTCTCTGAGTCCATGAAGGCTAGGTCCTTGGGCTCCAAAGGTTGGTTTGATGTTACACTGTCATTTGGCTTGCCAATCAGCCAAATCACGGGACCCTAACAGTAGCTACACACATGTTCCTGCCTTATGCCTTGCATGGTTTTCAAGGTCAGGAATGCATTTACTCTGTAATTAATAACACTTGAACCTTAGATCAGCTCCACCTCCTCATTTGTAGCATAAATACTACATTTGAACTCATTGTATTGTTGGAATTTGATGACTCTTTGAAGTAATATACATTTTTGCTGAAGTTGAAAGAAAATTGATGTTTTGGAACCTGTGGATGTTTTGACCTATTTGTTGATGGAGAAATCTCTGTCAGTGGATCCCTGAGCTTGGTTTTTGGTTAAGTACTCTAAATTTTTTATTGTTATTTCATGTTTCATTATGTTTCACCATTCTCTGTTGCAGTAGAGTAAAAATTTTAGGCTAAGAAATGTCTTTTGAAAGCACCTTCGTTATGTTTACTCTTCACTGTCTTTTTGTTTTTTGCTGCTAATATATTCTGGAGAATTTTTAATTGCTCTCCAGAACCCTTATGATTATTTACTTCTTAAATATTTCAATACAGTTGGCGTCAAGAATGGTTTATGGTTTTCCTTGCTTACTTGCTGCTACTTAAAATTTGTTTTTGAAGTCTCCCTTCAAAGTACCATTATCCAAAGTCTACCAAAGAGGTTTTGTTCCGATCATACCCTTTGTACTTGCTCAAATAATTGTTTTGAAGATCTTTATAGCTGTAATCAAAGATGTCTAAGATTTCCCTCTTCTATGAATGCAGTTATTTGTGAATCTTGAATGTTTTCTTATCCTTGAAGGTGAAATCACTAGAAGTTAAATGAGTTTCTCGCTTCCTATATTTCATTGGAGAAGTTTGTCTTGGAATTATTATTTGCTGAAGTGTGGTTTCTAGAATTTATGGTTAGCACTGTCTATGGAATGCCTCTTCATGTTCAGATGATGTTTTAAGTCCCTTTGTTGAGAATTACATATAATTAAGGATTCTTAAGTACCCTTAGTTCTACTTTTCATTCTAAACCATTGATGTCCATTTCATTTCACCTGAAAGATATTGTAGATCCACTAGCCAAGTTATATTTTCCCTTTGATATCCCTGATTCATCTACAAACTTATTACAGCTTCCACTTGAATCCATTTCCCAATGACTTAGATATTTCCATTTTCTATCTATGCCACCTAGATCATCATGCCCAACCAAACAATCAAACAAATTCATGCTTCATAACTAGCCTAAAATCAACCCTTAAAAACAAACAAGATCATATCTTTGCAAAAAATTGAGAGATCCCTCTCTGATACTAGGAAGGCTAGGTCCTAGAGCTCTAAATATTGGTTTTGATGTTGCCTTGTCACTTGGTATGCCAATCCGCCAAATCACAGGACCACAACATAGTGGCGATCACGGCGGGACACTTTTTGAGTAAATTTCCTAAATAAGACACTCAGTATTCATCCAAGTGAGCTATAGCTTTCTTCAAGCACTACCAGCATAATGGTGATCATGATAGGGCCTGTCTGAATCAGTGGAAATCTAAATAACCCATAGGATTCTAAGAGGCCTTTATCAAACCTTGAAGAAATTAGCTAGTAAGCCATAGAGTAGACTCTGTTTGTTTCACCGCCTCAGCTAAGTGTTGAATCAGGTATAGGACACTCTCACAATCATAGAACTAAAAAAAAACTCAGAAAACCCAAAACATTTCAGATTTTTTCTCAAATAAATCATTGGTGGTGGACCATAAAACATTTTACCTTCGGAAAAGCTAAAAATTTCCACCTGGTGACTCCACTAGCCCCAATAGGCCTATTACTCCTCTAGATCTCCAGATTTCCCTAGGATTGTGTTAAACAACCTTGAAGAAGTGTAGAAACATAGTCTCCTATTATAGAAATCACCGTGAGAGGAAAACATTCCTAAAAACCTAAGCCTTTCTAAATTTTGGAAACGGAAATCTAGCTTCACATAGCGTCAATACTAGATCTCATCCAAATCCTAATCCTCCTACCATATTTGATAATCCAGAAAGGATTTTGTGGCAAACTTGTAGATCTGGAACACCAACTACTAATAGGACCATCCCAAGAACAAGATCTGTCCCTGAAAATCTCACCGTGTTTAAAGATCCTCATTTTGACTTTCCTCACACAAAGAACCTATTTAGAAATAAGTCTCAAAGTGATTTAAACCAAGCTGGTTTGAATACACAAATTTTCAACAGAGCTCTAGTAGAGAAGCTTCACATTCTACTCCACCTGATTCTCAGCTTCTTCATCATTTCATCTCCTTCCATAAAAAATCTGCTCATCATCTGTTTGCTGGCCCAAGTGTTTTTTCCACTCCTGCACACACATACACTGTTCAAAGCACTCCAACTCAGCCCACTTTCCCTCTTGTAAATCCACCTCTTGTAAATCCCCCATTATTTCGTATCATGGTAGCATGGTATGCTCCACTAATGTTACCACAACCTCTGGTTCCCTTACCCAATTATTACCAATCCAAAATTCCCCATTTCACTGGAAATGAACCTACTACTGCCCAATGGCATGTAGATAAAATGAATGATGCTTTTGATTACATGTAAATAGAGGAAGAGACCATTAAGATGAGAATCTTTGCCCAAAGTTTAGGAGGAGAAGCCAAGAAATGGTTTAAGGGTTTAACTCCTAATAGCATAAATGATCTTCCTTCTTTATATCAAACATTCATAAACAAATGGGAAATTAGGAATAACCCTCTCCAAATCCTTTTAGAATATACCAACCTCAAAAGAAACATTGAGGAAAGTGTCCAAGAATATTGCACTAGATTCAATAGTGTTTACAATGCGCTTCCCCCAGACATGAAACATCCACTAGGCCTAGCCTTAGCTAAATTCCCAGATGGTTTTGATCCTAAAATGGCCTATCGGCTAAGAGAAAGAGACCCCTAAACTTTAGAAGATATGTAGAGGGGAGCCTTAAGTGTAGAAGCAAATCTGATCGGGAAAAGAGCTAGGTTGAAAGTAGAAAAAGGAGTTACATACAAGGATGAAAAAATGGCATCAACCTCATCATCCGATGCCAAAATTGACAACTTAGTAAGGGTAATAGAGAGGATGCTTGAAAAGATAAATCTGAATGACAGAGTGCCTCCTAGAGAAATCCAAAACAACCCCCAAAACAGAAATAGAAACCCAAATTTCAAAAGAGACCCTAATCAAGATAGGCAAAGAGACAATGACCAACAGATTAGGCCTCCCTTTCAACAAAACTATGTTGATCAAGAAGAAGAAAGGGAAGTTGAAATCTTGGAAGAAAATCATGTAAACTTGATAGGATCTGACAGTGAGACAAATGTTTTTCTCACTAAAGAAGAAAAAGGATTCTTCTCCTCAGAACAAATTGAAAACAACCATGAATATTCTGAACATTACATATTGGGGTTTGAAAATGCAATCATGGAGGTACAAAAGCAATATAATCTTAGAAGCAAAGGGAGCCCAAAGACTTCCAATGACAAAAACACTAGTACTATTGTTAGGAAAACTTCAGAAAATTAGCCTAAGAAGACAACCAGTAACACCAACACTATGGCCAAGAAAACTGATCTAAATAAAGACAAAAACAGTAAGCTAAGTGTTGAACAAATATACCCTAGTACTTCTGCTAGTGGCCGTAACAAATATATCCCAAATAATAGTCCAAATAAAGTTCAACAAATCAAAATTGTTGAAAGAGTTATAAATGACAAAACAGATGTAAATATGTCAAAAATAATAGTTCCTTTCAGCCTTGAAAGGAGAAATTGCCATGATCAAAATATCCATACCCTTAGTTGAACTAGTAACTCAAGATGTATATAAAAATCAAGTTTTGAAAGCTTTGAATATAGGCAATGACACTGATACTTTAAACTTGACAGATGATAAACTAGAATTATTATTTGGTCCTTATGTTGAAGGAAAATACCAAGAAGGGACTATCCCTCCCTTCTATGTCAACGTGAATATACATAACATAATCTTGCACAATGCCATGCTAGACTCATGTGATTCTCACAATCTTATGCCCAAAGTAGTAATGGAAAGCTTAGTCTTGGAAATTACTAAACCATATAAGGACCTCTACTCCTTTGATTCAAGTAGGGTTAAATGCTTGGGCCTAATCAAAGATTTATGTGTCAATTTGGCATAGATTCCTGCTAAAGGTATAGTCATGGACATAGTAGTAGCTGACATTCCCCCTAATTATGGCATACTTTTATCTAGATCATGGGGAGCCAAACTTTAGGGGAACCTTCAAATAGACATGTCCTATGCCACCATCCCAGTGTTTAACCAAACCATAAGACTATACAGGGAGTCTTCTATGAAATACATGGTGAGCAACATAGATAGGCCAAACAATACTCCTGTTTATTCTATTCATTTAGATTTAAATTCCTTTATCTTGTATAATGAAGAGGAAATCAGCCAACAAGAAAAGGAAAGAAATAAAGAATTCAGTCCACCAGAACATTCAAATCCACCCTCAACTCAAATACAGAATAACTCAAACTCTAGCAGCCTTGAATAGCAGAAAGAAAATGAAAATGAATTTGAACTACCTTGGAAAATAAACTTTGATGGCTCTTGTAGAAAATTAGGGTTAGGGGCTAGTGTATGGATACAGAACACAAACAAAGGATTTCCCTATAAACTAGATTTTCCATGCACAAATAACATTGCTGAATATGAAGCCCTCCTTATTGGCCTACACTTACTCAAATATTTAGGAGCTAAGAAAATATCAGTTCAAGGAGATTCTGAGCTAATCATTAGACAAATTAAAGGGGAGTATTCAACCAAAAAACCAAAAATCAGAGAATATAGGAATGCTGCCCTTGATCTCCTAAATTTTGTTGAAAAATATTAACTCATTTTTATCCCAAGAGCTCAAAATCATCTAGGAAATGAACTTGCCTTTGCTACTAGTAACTTCCAAATATCACAGATAAATGAACAATTCAATATGAAGTTAAAAAACCAGCCTGCAATCCTTCACAATCAAGACTACTAGCAAGTGTTTGAAGGAGACAAACACATAAAAGATTTTCTGCAATTAAAAAATGACTTTGCCATACCAACATCAAACACTAGCCATGAGGAAAGCTGTTTAAATGAAGAACAAATACCTGAAACAGAGTTGTCCTTTTCTAGCATTATAAATCAATTTGAAAATATTTTTGAGGAAGAATTATTTGATAATACAGACCAAAAGGACCTAGAAGTTTTACAATGTAAAAATGATGCAATTCCCAGAGGTCTTACACCAGTAGAACAACTTTTCGATTTTAATGATGTAGCCAAAGAGGCAAGAATGGAACCTGTTATCACTCAGATTTTCCTTAAAGTTGTTCGAAGAGGAAAGGGGTCCGAGGTAACCACAAACCAACCTTTAGATACAGAATCTAGCCAATCTGTATCCAGAGAGGGCTCTCTCTTTAAAATTTAACTTTGTTCTTAGAAAATATTAGGCTAGTTATAAGTTCAGGGGTTTTGTTTGAATTTGAATGGTGGAATCCGCCAACTGAGGGAAAGATTGAGTTTTTCAGGACATTGGGCTATGGAGTCGAAAAGATGGCTTTACTGGATTAATTTTTTACACAAAAGATGGCTTTGCAGGGCAAGATAGCCAAAACAAAGAACAATTTCAGATATTAAAGTGAATGGAATGGATTTTTAAATAGATGAAAGGCAATTAAGAATCTTTCAACATGTTTAAACGAGGGAAAGTGAGTGATTACCAATAAAGAGAAATTAATAATTCTTTACTAAGTAATCAAATGCTTAAACCCAAGAAACAAGAGCAATTAAGAATTCATTGTTTATAACCAGTTTAGAGGAAAAAATTTAGAATAATAACAATTGAACGTAGTACTGCAGTTAAATTTCCACAATCTCATACTATTCTAAATGAAACAAAGATACAGTAAATATAAAACACTAAACATGTATATTTAATACCTAGCCAGACCGTAGGTTCCAACTCATGAATCCTGTATTCTAGTTTCTAGACTATTTCATTCACAAGCTGTGCCTCCAAAGCATCTTTATTCAAAGTCACTTGTTAAGAAATATAGAATCCACCTCAATAAATTCTAATGAGGGTTTGGTTATAAAAAAATTTATACAAAATATCTCTTAAAAATGAACGTTTGTCATAAAGGTTACAGCCTAATGTTGTTAACAATGATATATAGAGACAAGGACTTTATAAAGATGGCAACTAATAAGTATTGCTCTTCCTTTAGAGGTTGAAAGTGACCTGTTTTAAGCTCTCTGTCCTCTTCAGTAATTTTGTCTTAACTGACTTGCTTCACTGATACTCTTTGTTTTTACTGATACACTTTCAACTGAACTGATACTCTTTGACCTTTGTTTATCCTTTATACTGTGGTAAATAGGCAAAATTTCATATAAGGATAAATTTTACAAAAGTTCCAGCATATCTTCCCACCATTTCTCTTCTGCTATTCTTGTTCGTTGAAGTTTCCTTAATGTTTCATCAGCCTCGGTATATCTGAAGAAATTAGGCTGGTTAGGAAACAAATGCCTTACTTCATGTTCCAGATCAAACAAATTCTCTAATCTGTCATGAAGATTCCTTCCTGTAGGTAATGTTGCTTGTGATGAACTGGCTGAGGAATTGGCTAGATTATGAGCACGTATGTCCAATTTACTAACATAAGTTTCTAGGTCCATTATTTTATCTTCTTGAATCATAGGGCTAGGAAACCCTTTATTTAATAAAACATTAAACCTTTCTCTGAAAGCAATTATTTTTCCTTGCATGTCAAAGCACCTTCATTCCAAATTTTGCATAAGAGTTCTTTTAGTAAAAACTCTTTTTATTTCTAAAATTGTTGTAGTTCTATCCTGAATTCCCACTTCTTCAAGCTGTTGTCTGGTTTGGGTGTTTAGAAACTGTATAAGCCGATTGGCTTCCTCAGGCCTATTTCCCAATTCTTCTCGTGTGTTTTTAACTTCATCCAGAGCTGCTTTGACCAAATCATTCTGCTCGTACATTATCTGAATTGAAGGCCAGATATATTTTATTGACTGGATAATATTATCCCAAAGAATTTCATTTATCTCTCTCAAAGGCTTCTCCAATGTGAGATCCTTTTCTAATGCTTTAACCAAGTTTTCCAATCTCTTGATTTCTCTTGATTTGTCAGCAACACTCATTTTTGAAAGATCATATCTCTGCTCTAAATTGACAAGTTGTAAATTTTTGTGCTGAAGTTCAGTTACTTGAAGTTTCAAGTCATTCATTTGTTTTAATAATTGTTCTAAACTCAAATTTGAAGTGTCTACCTGTGATGACTCTGCTGGCTGACCTGTTGGTTGACTTGTTGTACCTGTAATAACTACTGCTGTAGATATTGGAACGTTGGACTGCTTGTCTTTTAAAGCTTTTTCCAGTTCTTTTTCTGTTTCAACTAGTTGCTCATTCATTTTTAAGAGCAACTCCATCATTTCTTCTTCAGAATTCTTCTTGATTACTTCTTCAGTTTGAGGATGTCTGGAGGCTGGAAATTTCAGCTGCTTTCTCAAAGCAGCAATGTCATCATCTTTTTTCTTTATTAATGCTTCTATGGCTTTGACATCCTTTAGGTTTTGTCCCAAACCAATTATTATTTCTTCCAATTTTTTTATCCTGTTATCTTTGGCTTGAGAAGAAGCCTTTTCAAGCTGCAATTGTGTATTGATGTTCTCCAAAGAATCCTGTAACCTGTGAGCTGCCATTGCTTTATCAGTCAAAGTAGAATAGATCATTTCCCCAGTCTGCTTATGCAACTCAATCTGATCTAAAGGATGGATATCCTTTTCTAGGACTTCAAAGTTTTTCCTAATATAATCAGCAGTTGTTTGGGGTTGTTGCACCTTGGGTTTGAAATAGCTCATTAACATTTTTCCCTGTTGGATGTCAAAAGCTGACATCAATCTTTCTTGATTCTTTGGAGCCATTTTCAGATATTGATTATATAATTGTATTTTCAGTGGATCATTCCTGGCTTTGATATTGATAAATGTCTTCTTTATATCTCTTGTATCTTTGACTGGTATTTTGAAAGAAGATATTTCAAGACTCTGTTGCTTCTGTAGTTTTTCCCTTTGCGAGGTAGTGGATGCTTCACTGACTATTCCTGTTTGTTGACTACCCAATTCTTCTGGTCCTTCACTATCAAGGATTTCATCCATAGATTCTTCTTCTGGAGGAGTATTCAATTTCTGTCTCTTGGCCTGAGACTGTTGTGAAGATCCAATGAAAGGGGTAGCAGCTTCAGCTTCTCTCCTTTTTCCCTTTTCCACATTTAATGGAGTCTGTAAAATTGAAAATTCTACTGGATTTGTTTGAATGGGAGAGATTTGTGCTTTTCCTTGTTCTTTTCATGTCTCTGGTTGCTCTGTCATTGTGAACTTTACAATTACTTGTATGTCTGGTTCTTTTCCTTTTCCTTTTGAGTCTACTGCCAGAGCACTTATCTCCTGCAAATGTTGTTGTGAAGTTCCTGCTGAAGAAGGTCTTGATTTCTGTACCTGCCCAATAGAGTCCAGGTCAAGTATTTTTTCAAGGTATTTCATTATATTATCAATATTGACATGTTCACTATCTTGCTCTACCAAAGTTCCTTCCATCCATATATCTGTATTTGCATATTGTTCAATTTCTGGCATCCTAAAATGAATGTATGGAGATAATTTGTTTTTCACTCTTCTATCACAAATAAAGCTATATGGATCATAGGGTGCCCAGTAGAAACTCTTTGTAATTTAAGGTAATCTTCTAAAATCCTTTCGGCTTCTTTCCCAGGCTCCCTATAATTACAAACAAAGGGACCTAGTTGGCTCTTTATCCTGAGTTGCGCCTTCTTTTTGGCATTACAGAAATGAACTATATCTGAATTGTCCATCTGTCTGAAATACTAAAGTGCAAAAATTCTCATTGGAACATATCTAGGCAACCTGAATGGACACAATTCACATCCATAAATCCTAATTTCAATATAACTCTGATATAAATACCAATCTCCCACTCTATATTGTTTTGAGAGTTGAAGGGATCTCTTGATTTCATTACTGATTATGGGAGGAGAAATTCCAGTTCACAAAGTGGTTGCTGGTTGTACAAATAGATCAATAAACTCGGTGTAGGAGTAAGGAGAATCATAAGAATGATGGGTGATGGCAGACCAAAAGATAATTGATCTAGGGTTTCCTTTAGCATCAAGTTTCTGAATATGGAAAGGAAAACTTTCTGACTGATAGTATATCATGAGATGATATATGAAGGAAGAATATTTGAATACTCTCTCATTTCCAAATATCATGAATTGATCATGGATTTTGTCAGCAATAAAAGATGAAAAATCATATCTAACAACAGGAGGCTGTCCAGGGGTAAAAATAGACAATAACACTAGGGTCAAATGGTCAACAAACTCACTAGTATTAAAACCCATTATTGAAGATATCATGTTTAAAATGAGTCTGCCTTCATCAGTAAAATAGGTGTGGCCATAAGGGGGAGGTCCTTTAGGTTGATGCTGTGGCAGCATGAAAGTCTGAGAAAGACGGTTTAACTATTCATGGGACAATTGTGTAGACTTCTCAAGTAATTCAACCATGTGTAGAGGGGTGAGGGCTTGACCAGGCTGGAAATGTAGAATTTCATTTATGGATTGAGAAGTTATTGGGAAGAGGACATCTTGATTTGGGGATAAGACTTCTCTTTGGTCAAGATCATAGTTAGCATGGAAAAGATGGATGATTTCAGGGAAAATACGGACTGCTGGGAGAAGGTACATGGGCATATTGGACTCCTAGAGTCCAATTATGTCAGAACCTTTCAAATAATTGTCTCTGTAGTGAAAAATATTCGAAGGGGATTTTCACTGATACCCAGGTCTTTAATTTGAAAGTCCATATCCGCTAAAGGTAAATAATCCAATTCTTTGTGAGGGGCATTCAACGGTGCTACATTTAAAGCCGCAGGAACTTCCATTTTTGGTTCTTGTGGATTCAAAAATCGAAATTCGGGTTTTGACGGGAAAAACAGGTGCAATTGCAAGTTTGGGAATATAATTACACTTCTCAGGATTTAGAACTGAACTAGCAATTAATTTTTAACTCTGCTTCAGTGAAAGAGTACGAAAATGAGGTTTATTACAGAGTTCAGTGGGATTTTCTAGGGTAAATACCTGTTTTTATGAGGATGACACTGGTTTCAAACAGGTACTGGATAGGTGAACGATTTCTTGAATGCTTGACTGCAATTTTCTTCGACGAGACCAAGGTTGGCGGACTTCAGCTTTTGAAATTCGAATTTTTGCATGGAGGGTGTATTCATCTGCTGCGTACTAAATGATGAAAAAAGACGTGAATTTTTTGTTTTATTGGCAAAGTCAATGGGTGGCGAAATTTTTTATTATTTTACTAGATGACGTCAGCATGGTACAGTGGTCACGTCACGAGCGGAAAAGTGGTAAGTGGTTTTTATTGCACTGCTTATGAGGGAAGGCGGTTTTGGGCGAAGGGGCAGCGATGCGATACAGCGATTGACACGTAGCCTTGTACTGTTTGAAAACCACTTGGCCATCGCGCGTTATCTTTCGTACGTGGATGGCCAGCGAAATGGATGAGGGCTGTTGATCTTTGATGGGTCGATCGGATGGTTCATGGGACAGGGAGATGGCGGGGAATTAACAGCGTGGGCCCAATGTGATTAACTATTAATTAAACCCATCGGGCAGAGTTTGATTGGCGGGTTGGATTATTAATTAATCGTGGGGATTAATTAATCTCTTTGTATGGTCGGAGACGAAAAATGCACGGGGATGGACTATTTTCAAAGTTTGGTTTTAATTAAACTTTGGATTTATTTTTTGTTTTGAACATATATATATATATATATGTTTAAACGTTTTTCATATATTTTATTATATGATAATTAAATCAATGTGATTTTCTTACCATAGGGGGCGGGAATAGAATTAAAGATATATTTTTAGCCAAAAGGGGTTATATTGTGGGTTTTTGATTTAAATAAATAGGAATTAAATACTTTTGGCTAAAAAATCATAATATAAGGGTTTTGGGGATATTACTATAAAAGGATTTATACATAATAAGAAAAGGTGATTTTTCATAGGGAGTTAATATATAAATTAGAGTTAATATGACAAGGGAATAAAGTAAACTCAAAATACTTAAAATATCACCAAGAAAGTGAAGATTTCAAAAGTAAATGGCATTATTATATTTTCATCACTTAAACTTAGAATAAAAGTGATTTTGAGGGCTTTTCATGAAATATTGAAGGATTTTCCTAAGTAAAATAGGATTTTACTTAGAAAAAGATTTTTGAAAGATGAATGAATGTGATAATGGATGATTTCAAGTACTTAGGTATTTTCAATTATTAGGCCGAGGGTCCGGTCCCTCCAAAAGTCAAGGAAATGCCTTGAGCCCCTTTAATCTTCAAACACCTTAGCACTTAGGGGAAATTAGTGAAATATTTAGGGAAAAATGAAGGGGAAGTTAATAATTTTGACTTTTCTTTGCTATGAACTTTTTCCAATGTAGTATCTGCTTTTGCACTTTGTGATGAAAGTAAAATTGAACACCTTCAGAACCATCATTCATCACATGTAATTCAACAACAACATCTACCTACCTTACTTTACCCTACCATTTTCTCTTCTTTATTAGGGTGCACTTAGACTGGCGAACCCTTATTAATCTTCTTTTTCTTTTACATGGCAAATCTATCTATTTCTACACTTATTACATCCAAGGGCTCAGATTAAACTGTTGAGCACCTTTTATTAACTCTACCTATCTACTTATCTGCCAAGATTAAACTGTTTGGTCAGATATTTATTCTCTATTCTACAACATGAAATTGAAAAATGAATGAGTCAAGTTTAAACAATTTGAATCTTTATAAATTGTGGCAAAAGTTTGACAAGCGGCACACAATTTTGTTTATTACAAAAAATGAAATAGTAGTGGCATTTGGACTTGCACACTTTCCTGGTCTATTTTTGTTTGGGGTTCATTTCTTTCACTTTTTTGACCATTTTATTCTTTTCACCCTTTGATTTTTCTTTTAGGGTATACCCTCTTTACATTTTTTAAAATTTTTTGATTTTTTGATTTTTTAAGAATATGGAACACCTTTGCACAAGAAAAGGTTTGAACATATTGCATAGTTCAACAAGTCAATCATGAAAAATGACACCTATTGGTATAGGAGTCTAACACTGGCTCCACTTGGGGATGGCTTTTCCTGGTGAAAAGTCAAGAACAGCAGGTCAGATGCCTTAAAATGTCTTTAACTGAACCATGAAATCTTTTTTTTCTGGTGGCTTTATTGTATATATGATAATAAAACTTCTGAAGCTTAGGGCCTTCACTTCGGGCTTCAACTTCAGCAAGTCACCATCCAATCAAAACTGATGCATTAGAAAGGATATATTATGTACAAGTTAAAAAGTCAGAACATCCTAGTAAATAGGATCAAAGTAGTGTTTTAGCATTTGACCATTGACTGGTCCTTCCTCAGCTTCTGAACCATCCAAATTCTTCAAAAAATATGTGTTATTTCCCTGTAAAGCATGAATGATGTAAGGTCCTTTCCATAAGAAATCAAATTTCCCATGTTTCCCTTTATCTTCCCTTCTAGAATCCCATCTTAGAACTTTGTCTCCCAGTTGAAAATCTTCTGCTTTAGTCCTTTTGTCAAACATCTTCTTTAATTTTTCCTGCAAAACTTGGGATCGTTGATACACTTCTTCTCTGGTCTGCTGCAAGTGAATTGTTTGATTTATTCTTCTCTGAATATCATTTGGTTCTACTTGAGCCTCCTGAAGTAACTTCATTACAGGAATTCCCAAGGATGATGGAAATCTAGCCTCAATACCATAAACTAATTCATATGGACTGGTCCCAATTGATTTTTTGGTTGTAAGTCTGTCTGCCCACAATGCATTGGTAAGTTTCTTATGCCAATTCTTCTTATTTTCTTCCAATAATTTTTTAATGATGTTAATGAGGCTTTTATTGGAAGATTCAGTCAGTCCATTACCCTGATGATAATATGTTGTTGAATGGCCTAAAGTGATGTGATATTTATTGCAGAAACTAATCATTTTCTTAGACTTAAAAGCAGCAGCATTATCAGTTATTATTTTTTCAGGACAACCAAATCTTGAAAGTATATTGGTTTCTAAGAATCCTATAATTACAGAATCATTGGCCTGTCTGGATGGGATAGCTTCAATCCATTTAGTAAAGTAATCTGTGGTAGTGAGGATCCATCTGTGTTTCCCAGAAGAAGGAGGATGGATTTCTCCAATAAAATCCAGTCCCCATTGTTGAAAGGGTCTCTCGGTGGAAATTGGTTTTAATGGTAAAGGCAACAATTTTCTCTTGCCTTCAAAGATTTGACACTTGTGGCAAGCAGTTACGAATCTCTTAACATCTGAAAACAAGGTTGGCCAATAAAAACCAGCCCTTAAGATTTTATCTACAGTTGACTTCTAGTAGAGGTGTCCACCACAATCTCCTGCATGGAATTCATTGAGAACCTTGTCAGTTTCATATTTTAATAAACAATTTAATAGAATTCCATCATGATTCTTCCAAAAAAGAGCACGATCTAAAATACAATACTTTAAAGATGTCATTTTCAAAAACCTTTGTTTCATTCTAGACAACCATGGAGGAGCTTGCAGGTTTAACAAAACATAAATGATATCAGTGTACCAAGGTGAGTCTAAAAAGGCCTGACTGATTTGTGGAGTCACCATCTCCTGATTGTCATCCAGTTCATTAATGTCCAGGGCTTGGCAATTTGTTTCAGTCATGAGTTGAGCCAAACCTTGTCCTTTTATGAGTTTTGTAGGTCTTATTTCAATATCATATTCTAATATGGTAGCTACCCACTTAGCTCTTTTGCCTTCAATTCCATCTTGGGTTAAGATGTCTTTTACGACAACATTAGGTACATAAGCTATCACATGAGAATACAATATATAAACTCTAAAATCTTTAATTTCTTTCACAAGTGCAAAAGCTCGTTTCTCCATGATATTATATTTCAATGATGCATCTCTAAGTGCTTTACTAAAAAAGGCTATTGGTTTTTCACATCCTTGATCATCCTGTTGTAGTAAAACAGCTGCAACTGTATGTTCATAAGCAAATGAAGAAATTATGAAATATCTATCAAATTTTGGACTAGTAAGAACTAGTGTTCTGGTTAAAGCCATTTTGATTTCTTCAAATGATTGCTTGGCTTCTACTATCCATTGAATAATCGAATCCTTTCTTAACATGTTAGTGAGTAATCTAAGTAATTCAGCTAAACTAGAAATGAATCTTCTCAAAAAATTGATCTTACCTATGAAAGCTTGAAGTTCTTTAATATTCCTGGGATGAGGAATCTGCAATATGGCTTGTATTATTTCAGGATCAATTCTAATGCCATCTTTAGAAATAATGTGACCTAGGATTTTTCCTTCTTCAAGACCAAAAAATGATTTTTTCGGATTTAAAGAAATACCATACTTTCTGCATCTTAAAAATACTTGTCTTAGATGATCTAAATGTTGCTGATCTGTCTTGGAAAAAACTGTTAAATCATCTAGATAAATAACTAGAAAATCATGAATTTCTTTGGCGAATGCAATATCCATTGCTCTTTGAAAGGTTGCCCCTGCATTTTTGAGTCCAAATGGCATCTTCACATATTTAAAAGTACCCCATGGTGTTGTAAATGTTGTTTTGTATTGATCATCAGGATGAACCAAAATCTGGTTATACCCTGAAAATCCATCCAGAAGAGAAATTCTTGAAGATCCCACTACCCATTGTAAGATATGGTCCATTTTAGGCAAATGATAGTTATCTTTTAAATAAACTTTGTTTAAATTTCTCAAGTCAACACACAGTCTAATATCTCCAGTCTTCTTCCTTGTAGGCACTAAATTAGAAACCCATTCAGAAAACCTAATAGGAGCAATGATTCCTGCTTCATACATTCTTTTAATTTCTTTTTCAATTGAAGGTAATAATACAGGTTTGATCCTTCTAAGTTTCTGTTTGAATGGTTTCTGATCTAGTTTTAAAGGTATTGTATGTTGAATTATTGATGTATCATATGATTTAAGATCTTCATAACTCCAGGCAAAAAAATCCTAGAATTCTTTTAAAAGTTCAACATATTTAACCTTTTGATCTGCTGGCAGAGATTTGGATAACTTAACCATCTTGGGATTTCCTTTAGTCCCTAAATTGTATTCTTCAATATCATCTTTTAAAGGTTCCATTTTGGGTTTTAATGGAATGTCATTTGAGTCAAAAAGATCCTCTAAAGGAGTTAATCCTTTAGGTAAATGATTATCTTTCAGATTGATAATTTTAGATTCATCTTCTATAATCTCTTCGATTTCCATTTGTTTCAAATCCTGCATATCTTTTTTAGTGAATTTGGTTGGGTGAAGCATGTGAATTGTAGTCTCTTCTGAAATATCTGTTTCTTGTTTATTTATTTGATCAGATTCATTGATTATTGTGTCTTCATCTATACTACTGTTAGAGAATTCATTTTCTAAGGTTAAAAAATTGTTAATCTGATTATTATTTACAAACACTTGCCAATTCATGAGATTTTCTGGTATAGCAGATCTATGTCTAATCTCAGCTGTGAACTGATGATTAGGTCCAAAAGGTAATCTACATGTGCTAGCGAACATTGCAAGACTGTGAGCATGCAATTTTTGTTTTCTAGGAATTTTGGCAAGTTGAGCATGTAGAAAAGTGTTAAGAATTTCCACAACTGTTCCTCTGTATTCACTTAATCTAGGGTCTTTCGTTAAACATTCACCATTAATATGTTGAATAATTAACTCAGAGTCTCCTATGACTGATACTCTAATTTCTCCTAAATTTTGACATGTTTAAGCCCTAGAAAAATAGCCTCATACTCTGCCATATTATTAGTGCATCTAAAATTCAATCTATAAGCATGGCCTTCGGCATGATCATTTTCAACATTATGTATCCAAATTCTAGCTCCTGCTCCTAAATTATTTAATGAACCATCAAATTCTAAATGCCATAGAATTTCATGTTCATAATCTTCATCAACTGTTTTAACATGTTTCTTAACAGGGAGCTCTGGTTTTTCAGTTTTTTCTTGTATTTCTTGACTATCTGATGTTTCTTTGTTTTTAGAAATTTCTTCGATTTGTACAATAGATTTATTTGCAGTTTCTTTTTCTGGTGCTTCTAGTTCAGTAGGAAGGTCAGATTCAGCATTATAAAGGATGAAAGAGTCCATATCAGAATGTACTGAGTAGACAGGGAAGTTTTCAGGCTTCTCGTGACTACTGACTAAATATTTTATCAAGGTCTCTCCGTATAGTCTTTTAGGTTGACCAAACAATGAAATAGTAGCATATGACATATCTAATTGAATAGATCCTCCGAGTTTGGCACCCCAGGATCTGGACAACAACATACCATATTTGGGAGGAATATCTGCTACTACTATATCCATCAAAATAGATTTCACAGGGTATTGCACCAAAGTAACACACGGATCTTTAATCAAACCTAAACATCTTACCTGATTTGAATCAAAAGAAAAAAGATCTTTATATGGTCTAGTAATGTCTAGGTTTTATCTTTCCATCACAGCCTTGGGCATTAAATTGTGAGACACTCCAGAATCAAGCATGGTGTTATGAAGTATTTTGTCATGAACATTCAAACTCACATAAAATGGAGGAGTTCCTCCACTTTCTGGTTTTCCGTTTACTTCAGGGCCAAAAAGTAGTTTGGGTTGATCATCAAAGACGTTTACTGAATCATCCATTCCAGTAATGTTAAGGGATCTGTTGATTTGGATTCTATAGACATCGTGTTTATCTAATTCTGCTAATGGAACAACTATCTTTAATTTTCCTATTTCAACTTCTAGATTGAAAGGTTTTTCTGTTTGAACTCTAGTGTTTTGAACAGTTGGATTTTCTCTATTTTTTGGGTCTTCAGTGTTTTTCTCTTTTTCATGGGTGGGATGATGAGTTGAAGGTGTTTCTGAATTAACTTCTGCCGGTTCTTCTACATTTCCTACAGGAGGAAAAGTATTAGAAATTTGTTTATTATTTGGTTGATTATCAGACACATCTTCAATTATTGGATTTGCGGGGTCAGGACTTGTTCTAGAAAGAATTTATACAGGAGGAGTGTTAGTTTTACCTTTGATGTTTTGTTTTGCAGCTTTCTGTTTGCTATTCTTTGGCACGTCAATCCGTCTACTTCTCAAGTTGTATTGTTTATGAACTTCATAAATTGCTGAGTCATATCCTTCTTTGAAATCAAAAGTTTCTCCTGAATGAGTTTGAAATGTTTCAAGAATATGATTTTCTTGATATTCTTAAGATAGGAAAACTTCTGGTTCATTGGTTTTCTCAGTCACATTATTTATTTCAACATCCTCTGTAGGCTCCTCAGAAGTTGAACCTTCAACAAAATTTTCTTGGAATGGTGGCCTGATGTTTTGGTCAGGGACGTTTTTCCCAGTATTTTGGTTTTGACTTCTTCTAAAGTTTGGGTTTCTAACAACATTTTGACCATCGCCAGAAGACTTTATTTCAATTGTCTCTACTCTGTCTCCCAATATTTCCATCCCTTTAATAATTGCATCCAGCTTTCTTTCAAAAGCTGAAGGCTCTTCGTTCATAGGCATCGTTCTTTCAGCTCTAGCTCTAGCTCGTTTTTCTATGAGGTTAGCTTCCACACTAACAACTATGCTTTTCATCTCTTCTAGAGTTTGAGGGGCTCTTTCCCTAAGTGAATACACTATGTCAGAGTCAAAACCATCAGGGAATTTAACCAGTACTAAATCCAGAGGGGGTCTAAGGTTTTGGGGAACAACGTTGTAGGCTTCGTTGAATCTAATGATATAATATTGCACTGCTTCATTAGGTCCTCTTTTCAATTTTCCAAAGTCAGATAGGATTTGAAGAGGGTCTTTCTTCTTCTCCAATCTATTCAAAAATGATCTATATAGGGCTGGTAAGTCAGCAATACTGTTTGGAGCAAGAGCCCTAAACCATGTCCTGACTTCCCCAGTAAGGCTCTCGACAAAAATTCTCATTCGTACATCGTCAGTGTCTATTTCATAAAAATAAAAGTAATCAGTCATCCTTTTGGTATGTTGTTGAGCTGTGTAAGTACCAGAACCATCAAAAGGGGTGATCTTACTCTGATAGTCTGGAGGCAAAGCAGCAGGGTTGCCTGGAAATCTTAACAGAGCATATCTGTTGGCCATTGGAAGGTGTAATGGAATAACAGGTGATGAAGGTCTACAAGTAGTGGGTGGAGGAGTAGAAGGAGTGGCTTGTGTTTGAGAAGTTTGCGGAAAAATAGATGAACTTGGGGAAGCCGCAGTAATCACAGAAGTGTTTGAGATTTCTTCAAAGGTCTGCTCAGATTGAATGGAATCTTGTAAATACTTGTCAAGATGTGAAGTGACACATTCAAATTGTATATCGTCAAGAAATAATGGATCTGGGACAAGCTTAGACAACTCAGATTCATAAAAATTTATGAATAAATAATTTTTGAATCGCTCATCAAAAGGTTCTTCATCAAAATATATAATCTTCACAGGACAAGAATGTGATCTAACAAGAGGTTGGGAAATTTCAGAGCTTCCTTGACTTTATTGTCTTCTCAGAATTCTGGGAATCAGATTTGGGTTCTCAAATATCGGTGGTGGGTTAGGGTCAGGATTTGACCTGGTATAACGAATCCTTTCTGAAGCCAGTTTTCTGGATGATTTATATTTTTTGTTTTTTGTTTTAAATAAAATGAAAGTACAACTTTGACAAAATTTTCAAGAAATTTAAGATTTTTAATTAAAATTTTCTCAAAGATTTATTGAACTAGAGAGTCTGATTGAAAGTTTGAAACTAAAGTTCAGTTATTAAGCTAAACCAGAGATAGACTGAAGCTGCATTTATTTACTATGCAATTGCAGGGCAAATGCATTTCAAAAGCTACCTGGCTGATCTTCAGGCTCTGTCTGTAGCTTATAAGAAAACAATATTGACAATAAAGATATTCAGATCCCCAGTGGAGTCACCACTATGTTATCACTCAGATTTTCCTTGAAGTTGTTGGAAGAGGAAAGGGGTCCGAGGTAACCACAAACCAACCTTTAGATACAGAATCTAGCCAATCTGTATCCAGAGAGGGCTCTCTCTTTAAAATTTAGCTTTGTTCGTAGAAAATATTAGGCTAGTTATAAGTTCAGGGGTTTTTTTTGAATTTGAATGGTGGATCCGCCAACTGAGGGCAAGATTGAGTTTTTCAGACCATTGGGCTATGGAGTCGAAAAGATGGCTTTACTGGATTAATTTTTTACACAAAAGATGTTGGGAAAAATACTGAGAGGGGGGGGGGGTGAATCAGTATTTAGTGCATATTCAAAACTTTTACTTTTTCCTGCTTCTAAAACCCATACGCTACTTTCCTGAAACAGACTCGCGTATATACGCGGATACCCTTTATGAAACTCACGTATACACAGAAATCTAATTATGTCAATAGTTCTTCACTTAACTCATTCCATCATTCATTCATCAGATGTTTAATAAACTGTAAACATGTGCAGTAAGAACAGAGCAAACCATCACACAAAGCATCACACATGAACACCAGGATTTTTAGGTGGAAACCCAAGTCGGGAGAAAACCACCGCTACAGTTGCTCAGCCTTCAATATTTTATTATAGAGAAAACATCTTACAACATATGTGTTGGTGCAGACTCCTACCAGCACGCAGGCACCCACCTGCGCTCGTTTACCAGCCTCTCCTGGAAGGGAGCTCCAACCCCCTGACTCGTTTACCAGCCTCTCCTGGAAGGGAGCTACGACCCCCGATCTCATTTACCAGCCTCACCTGGAAGGGAGCTACAACCCCCTGACTGAAGGCTACAACCCTCAGCACCTCTATGGACCACGTTTCATCAATTTTCACACTGGATCCAACAACTTCAATAGAACACAACTTGCAAGCCACATTTCATCATATTTTCAAACTCGGACCCTCTCCATACTTTGGCTACGCTCAACCATGAAATGTATACATATAACTCACCACGTATATCAAGAACCAAAGAGGAATGCATCGATACATAATTCAGCAAACCCTAGTTTGCATACGCGCTTTCCTTTCTCTGATGTCACGTATATACGCGCTTTCGTCCACATCAACCAGCGTATACATCTGTACACACTTCACTGCACATAGACACTTTTTCTTCAGCGAAGCCGCGTATATACGCACTTCCTCTTCAGCAAACTCAAGTATAGATCTTCAACCATTATAGAGCTGCATACTTCTTCAGATCAGACATTCGGTTCAGATTCAACCCTTTACTTCAGAAATATGTTCGCCTCATCACAGATCAAATCACTCCATCAACAGATCTAGCAAATACAAGTACATTTCAGATCTAGATATCCCGCTTCATCATTTCTTCATAGGTGCATCATAGATTCAGATCTATCATCAAACCTTTACCCTTTCCATACATATATACTTCACAGAGAAGTATTCATTCAAGCTCAGACATCTTGCTCCCACACTCATGATTTGCACAATGAATTTCTTCTCTTTATATAGGTTTACCCTTTTTCAATACCATGAGCCCCTTTTTCAATACCATGAGCCAAAACAATACCATGAGCCCAAAACTACATTACTTCCGATGGTATTCCTGGACGGGGTCTTTTAGACAAATCATTACCCAATACAATGGGTCAATACCATGGTGGTTACCCCTGGTTTTGCACTTTTTGAGCGCTTTTTCCCATACGCGACTTGGCACGTTTATTTCTGCGTGCATACGCGACTTCCCCTAGGAAAATCCACGTATGCCTAGAGACATACTCTTTTCATCAAGATTTTAGCACATGCTGAATTCCTTTCTTCATTGTCTTCTGTACTCACTGTAGATACATCAGATTTCCTTCATCAAGAACATATTCTAGCAAGCAGAACTTCATCAAGTAAGTTGCCATCATCTTCATCAAGTGGGTTTCCTTTCAGGGACAACACTCAGCATCATATCACTAGCAAACATTATTTCATATCAGATTTACATCATTTACCAAGTCCATCAAGTCAAGAATAACTTCATCAGGCGGTTTGCCATCAAGGACAACACATGTCAACAGTCGCATGTCTTCATCTTCATTCAGTGGGTTGCCAACACTCTGCATCATATTTCCAACAATCTCCCCCTTTGGACTTGATGGCAACCACGATGGTGTTTGGTTACTACAACAGATAGGTACATTAAGAATACAATGGCACCATGTCATTCTCTCCATTTTTGACACCATTCTTTCTTTTCATTCAAACACCATGTCAATCTCCCCCTTTGACATCAAGGGCAAAGGGCGGATCAAAAACCAACACACTCTTCAGTTCTGCGAATGTAGAAGAAGCGTTCTGCGAGTCGATGTAAAATACAAGTGACTTAATTCCCCCTGAGTTCATCTTTGGAATCTTCAAACATATTTTCAATGAAGTACATGACTCTATGACTTTCCTATCACCAATGACTCATACTTACATCGAAGATTCATCCAAGTGGATTTACATATGAGACTCAAGTACCCAAACGAGGTGGGTTTACAAAATTTGACTCAGCTACCCAACCAAGTGGGTTTACAATTTTGACAAGTCCTTACATGACTGAATATTACAAATTTTACATCATGGGTCTCAACAAGACCTTTTCAACAAATTACAAAAAAATGACCATTTAAGACCAACACCAGAAAGTCCTCAAGAAAGAGAACATGTTTCAGAATCATCATAATGCCAACAAAGAATTATACTCAGCAATGCTAATGCTCCCCCTGAAAATGTGCATCCTAACATCCGTTTCATATGACTAAGGCTCCCCCTTAGTTTGTGCATCCTGAACACTTTCACCAACAAATCATCAAGGCATCTTTATCAAAACATGAGAAATAGAATTATGAGAACTGGAACACCACCAGATATACCAAACAGTATCAGAGATACCAAACAGCACTGCAGCTGTGCTGAAGAGAGGTGACTCCAAAAAGAAAAATGTCAGCAATCAGACATACGCGGTTTTCTGTGCAGGAACTTGCGTATATACGCGAATGTGTTTCAGGAAACCCGCGTATCCAATTCCATCTTCTAAATTTTAACCAGATCTGATCCTCTATGAGAAAAAGGCAGTGTTCAGCTTCTTTTGAATGCTTCTCTGGACTACAGATAGATAGAACAGTGCAGTTGTGTCTTCAAGCGTCATCCAATGGTTGTATCATAAGCACATTAGTAACCAAGCCTTCATATTCTTTGCAGCATCAATACAACCTTTCTAAGAGAGATTATCATACCAAAACAACATCTTCAAATATGTGTCAAGTAATCATCCATGTGGTCCAATATTACCATGATCTTCAAGATTTAACATGAAGTAACATATGTAGGAATAGTAACACCACAGTAACATATAAGCAAGGCTTTTATTTAAGATCAATGACATCAACTCATCCATGTGTGAGCACGAAGATATCGGCATCCGAGGCTCAAAATCTTATCATAATAAACCATGTACCAAGTCATCATTAAGCATGAGTCAACCTGAATACCTTTATCATCAAGTCATCAGCAACAATCTCTGCATGATCTGTCCTTATCTCTTAATTATAAGACTTTCATCTTAATAATGAATACTCTTCATCAAAGAGCAAACAGGACTCATCCACAATCTTCAACATAAGAAACCATGTATCATATCATCATTATTTAGAACTGAGAAACTGAGCTGATACTGAGTCAATAATACAGTTATTAACAATTAGACTGATGCTCCCCCTAAGCCTCTGCTCCAGATCTTCAGCTAGCATATAAATTCTCTTATCATCAATGCATACGTGACTGTGTCTGCTGAAATTCGCGTGTATACGCGAATTTTGTTAATATAACCCGCGTATGGAAAGTGAAGCATAAAAAAATTTCATCTTCCTTCATTTCCTCCTGAGTTTGTACCTCCTGTACCTGTCCTTTCCACATCAGATGCGTTGTCAGAAGTAAACATAACCAGAATAATCAAATCAACCATGAGAGTCATCATGCATTGCTCACATGATGATACATTACTAAATCTCATAATGTATCCCCATCATTCCTGATCCAATAGAAAAATCGGCTTGAAGAGGATGACGAGCGGTAGGGTCGGAATTCCTACGTTTGATACGATTTCTCTATCTTCAATTGAGTGTTTTCTTCAAAAAAATCATTGTCTTCTAGAGCATCCACAAAAAAATGCTTTTCTTCTCTAGATTGATTCTTATTCCATCCCTCCATCTTTTTCCATATTTGTTTAAACTTTCTATTTGTGTGTTGGAAGTTATCCAATTTCTCATATCTGTTCAACCTGCATTCCTTTTCTACATGTCCATACTTGTTGCAAGAATAACATCTCATGTGTCTAGAGAAATAACCATAAGAATCATGATGAGTATTTCTAATCTTTCTCCTTTTACAATCAGATGCTTTATGTCCATACTTGTTACATGAGAAACAATATCCCCTGAAGAAACTAGAGTACCTTTCTGAGTAGACCCTGTTTGTTTGTGGCTGAAATGATCTGCTCCTGCAATTTGCTGCAACATGCCCATAATTATGACATTTAAAACATTCAACGTCCTTGAATGAATTCCTTTGAGAGTTCATGATTGTCGGTTGACCTTCTGTTTCTTTCAACACTTCAGATTTTGTATTGATATCCTTTGAATCTTTAGCACTTCCTTGTGAACTAGATTCTCCTTTAACAGTTTCATGAAAACCAAGACCAAATTTAACAGAAGGAGACCTTTGATTACTAAGAATATTGTCTAAAATTTTAGTACTATCTTGAAACCTCAAAGTTTAACCTTTTCTTCTAATTTACCTTTGAGAATGTTTACCTCAACCTCCAAGGCTTGACATTGCTTTTTCATGCTTTCTTCTTTCCTTCTTCCATCTTCTACTTGATCCTTCAGATTTAGAATCTCTTCTTTCAACCAATTTTCATTTTCTTCACATGCTTGTTGCAGCTCTTCATTCTTCTTATTTGATTTTTCCAGATCTTCTTTGAGAGAGATGATTTCTGCTTCAAGGCCTTCCTTTTCAAATGTTTGTAGAGGTTCCTCAATCTTCTTACTTGATGCTTCAAGATCTGTTTGTAGAGAGATGATTGCAGCTTCAAGTCCTTCATTCTTCTTGCTTGATTTTTCGAGATCTGCATTTAGATCGTTGATTTCTGCTTCTAGTTATTTAATTCAATTGGATGCATAAGTATGAAACCTTTGATACTTGTCCACCTGTCCATTCAGCATTTCTATTTGTTTTTCCATTTGAGAGATCATCTCTTTGTTGATAGATTCTTGCGTCTTAGATGAACTTTGTAGTTCTTCAACTTTAACCTTGAGAGCTTCTTCTAGATCCACAACTTTACTTTCACTATCTTCACTATTGTTTGTACAACGAAGATCATTCAAGGGATGATCCCAATCACTATCTGATTCATCTTCTTCAATTTCTGCTAACCATGTTTTCTGAGAGATCTCCTTGTTTCGAGTCGGCTTCTTCTTTTTCTTCTTTGCCATGAGCACTTTCAGATCATGGTCAGAATCTTCTTCATCTTCACTGGACACTTCATCATCATCTTCTTTTGCATAATAACTCTTTCTCTTTTCAAATTGTTTCCCTTTACCATGTTTTTCTCTATAAAGACATTTAGCAGCATAGTGACCAACTTTTCCGCACTCAAAACATTTGAAGGGAAGCTTACCTTTGAATTTTATAGTACCTAGTTGGAGCTTTCTCACGAAATTCGCTTCTTCTTCATCGGATATATAGCTGGATTCTTTGACAACTTCCTTTTCTTTTCCTCTTGCAGATACCTTAAAAGCAGCTTCTCTGATTTGAGAAGGACCTCCTTGTCTCATTTCAAAAGCAGTCAGGATACCATGTAATTGAACAATAGTAAGAGTTTGCAGATCTTGCCTTTCTTCAATAGCCGAAACTTTAGAGTCAAATTTCAAAGTCAAGGATATTAAGACCTTTTCCACCAGAGTAGTATCAGTTATGGTTTCACCCAAATTTCTCATTCGATTTACAATATCATCCAGATGAAGAAAGAAACTGGCAACACTTTCATCACTATGCATCTTCAAAGTTTCATATTCAATTCTAAGAGTTTGGAGTTTTGCACTTTTTACCTTTGTGTCTCCTTCATAGCTTAGAATGATTTTGTCCCATATTTCTTTTGCTGAATGTAGCTGCATCACTTTAGCAAATTCTGATTCATACATGCTTCCTAACAAGACATTCACTGCTTTGGCATTGATTTCATACTTCTTCCTTTCTGCTGCATCAGTAGGAATACTTGCAGGGTATTGATAACCTTCTTCCACAATTGCCCACACATCTGCACCAAGACTTTGTAGATATGATTTTGTTCGTACCTTCCAGAAAATCAGATTGCTTACATTGAATAGAGGTGGTTTTATAGACATTACTCCTTCTTGACTTCCCATTGCGACAGATCTCCTTCAAGCGATCAAGCTTCTGCATAAGAACCTGCTTTGATACCAATTGTTGGGAAAAATACTGAAAGGGGGGGGGTGAATCAGTATTTACTGCATATTCAAAACTTTTACTTTTTCCTGCTTCTAAAACCCATACGCTACTTTCCTGAAACAGACTCGCGTATATACGCGGATACCCTTTATGAAACTCACGTATACACAGAAATCTAATTATGTCAATAGTTCTTCACTTAACTCATTCCATCATTCATTCATCAGATGTTTAATAAACAGTAAACATGTGCAGTAAGAACAGAGCAAACCATCACACAAAGCATCACACATGAACACCAGGATTTTTAGGTGGAAACCCAAGTCGGGAGAAAACCACCGCTGCAGTTGCTCAGCCTTCAATATTTTATTATTGAGAAAACATCTTACAACATATGTGCTGGTGCAGACTCCTACCAGCACGCAGGCACCCACCTGCGCTCGTTTACCAGCCTCTCCTGGAAGGGAGCTCCAACCCCCTGACTCGTTTACCAGCCTCTCCTGGAAGGGAGCTACGACCCCCCGATCTCGTTTACCAGCCTCACCCGGAAGGGAGCTACAACCCCCTGACTGAAGGCTACAACCTTCAGCACCACCTTGGACCACGTTTCATCAATTTTCACACTGGATCCAACAACTTCAATAGAACACAACTCAGTAGCCACATTTCCATCATATTTTCAAATCGGACCAACTATACTCATTGTTACACAGTCAACCATGAAACGTATACATATAACTCACTGGATTGCATATCAAGAACCAACAGTAATGCATCGTATTGACTTCGCAGAAACCCTAAGTTCGCATACGCGCTTCCTTCTTTCTTTCTCGATGTCGCGATATACGCGTTGTCCACATCAATCCAACGTATATTCAGAGACATTTCATCACAGATATCGCGCTTTTCTTCAGCCAAGCCGCGTATATACGCGTTTCCTCTTCGCAAACTCGCGTATAGATCTTCAACCATTATAGAGCCGCATACTCTTCGCATCGACATTCCCGGTTCGTATTCAACCCTACTTCGACGTATGTTCGCTCATCACAGATCAACAACTACTCCCATCAACATATCTAGGCAAATACAAGTCATTTTCGATCTAGATATCCCGCTCATCATTTCTTCATAGGTGCATCATAGATTCGCATCTATCAATTAAGCTTTTACCCTTTTCCATACGTATATACTCACGAGAAGCATTCATTCAAGCTCGTACATCTTTCCCACGCTCATGATTTGCAATAATGAAATTCTTCTCCTTATATAGGCTTACCCTTTTTCAATACCATGAGCCAAACCAATACCATGAGCCCAAAACTACATTACTTCCGATGGTATTCCTGGACGGGGTCTTTTAGACGAATCATTACCCAATACAATGGGTCAATACCATGGTGGTTACCCCTAGTTTTGCACTTTTTGAGCGCTTTTGCCCATACGCGACTTGGCACGTTTATTTCCGCGTGCATACGTGACTTCCCCTAGGCAAATCCACGTATGCCTAGAGACATACTCTTTTCATCAAGATTTTAGCACATGCTGAATTCCTTTCTTCATTGTCTTCTGTACTCACTGTAGATACATCAGATTTCCTTCATCAAGAACATATTCTAGCAAGCATAACTTCATCAAGTAAGTTGCCATCATCTTCATCAAGTGGGTTGCCTTTCAGGGACAACACTCCGCATCATATCACTAGCAAACATTATTTCATATCAGATTCACATCATTTACCAAGTCTATCAAGTCAAGAATAACTTCATCAGGTGGTTTGCCATCAAGGACAACACATGTCAACAGTCGCATGTCTTCATCTTCATTCATTGGGTTGCCAACACTCTGCATCATATTTCCAACAAAAGATGGCTTTGCAGGGCAAGATAGCCAAAACAAAGAACAATTTTAGATATTAAAGTGAATGGAATGGATTTTTAAATGGATGAAAGGCAATTAAGAATCTTTCAACATGTTTAAACGAGGGAAAGTGAGTGATTACCAATAAAGAGCAATTAAGAATTCTTTACTAAGTAATCAAATGCTTAAACCAGAGAAACAAGAGAAATTAAGAATTCATTGTTTATAACCGGTTTAGAAGAAAATATTTAGAATAATAACAATTGAAATCAGAGTACACTTAAGCAATTTCTGATTTAATCCTTTTTTGTTAATTATTCAGAAATGAAACACAGTGATATAGTAAACATATATAACACTTAAAACACAGGATAGAAATGACTTATTGAACTGTAGTCTGACACATGAATCCTGCAAAAAGTCTTGAGCTTCAATTCATCATCCAGCAAGCCACAAAGAAATTTCTCCAAAAGCACTTTATTCCAAAAGTCAATGTTACAGCAAAGTAGAAGAATCCACCCTCAATAATCCGATTGAGGGCTTATTTATACAAAAAATCATACAAAATATCTCTTAACAAAACGAGATATAATCTAAGATGAATCACAAATAAGTTACAATAAAAATAGAGACAGATGGTCTCATAGATAAGACAAAAAAGCAACTAATGTTGTGTTGTTTCCTCCTTTTGAGAATGTGCTGGAGGCAGGACCTATATTTTAGCTCTTCGTTGTCCTCTTCAGTAATTTTGTTCTAACTGACTTGCTTCACTGATACTCTTTGTTCTTACTGATACACTTTAACTGAACTGATACTCTTTAATCTTTGTTTGTCCCTTTATCCTTTAAACTGTGGTAAATAGGAAAAATTTCATATAAGGATAAATTTTACAAAAGTTCCAACATATCTTCCCACCATTTCTCTTCTGCTATTCTTGTCCGTTGAAGCTTCCTTAATGTTTCATCAGCCTCGGTATATCTGAAGAAATTAGGCTGGTTAGGAAACAAATGCCTTACTTCATGTTCCAGATAAAAAAAATTCTCTAATCTATCATGAAGATTCCTTCCTGTAGGTAATGTTGCTTGTGATGAACTGGCTGAGGAATTGGCTAGATTATGAGCATCCATGTCCAATTTACTAACATAAGTTTCTAGGTCCATTATTTTATCTTCTTGAATCATAGGGCTAGGCAACCCTTTATTCAATAAAACATTAAACCTTTCTCTGAAAGCAATTATTTCTGCCTGCATGTCAAAGCACCTTCGTTCCAAATTTTGCATAAGAGTTCTTTTAGTAAAAACTCTTTTTATTTCTAAAATTGTTGAAGTTCTATCCTGAATGCCCACTTCTTCAAGCTGCTATCTGGTTTGGGTGTTTAGAAACTGTATAAGCCGATTGGCTTCCTCAGGCCTATTTCCCAATTCTGCTCGTGTGTTTTCAACTTCATCCAGAGCTGCTTTGACCAAATCATTCTGCTCGTACATTATCTAAATTGAAGGCCAGATGTCTTTTATTGACTAGATAATATTATCCCAAAGAATTTCATTTATCTCTCTCAAAGGCTTCTCCAATGTGAGATCTTTTTCTAATGCTTTAACCAATTTTTCCAATCTCTTGATTTCTCTTGATTTGTCAGCAACACTCATTTTTGAAAGATCATATCTCTGCTCTAAATTGAAAAGTTGTAACTTTGTGTGCTGAAGTTCAGTTACTTGAAGTTTCAAGTCATTCATTTGTTTTACTAATTGTTCCGAACTCAAATTTGAAGTGTCTACCTGTGATGACTCTACTGGCTGACATGTTGGTTGACTTGTTGTACCTGTAATAACTACTGCTGTAGATACTGGAACATTGGACTGCTTGTCTTTTAAAGCTTGTTCCAGTTCTTTTTCTGTTTCAACCAGTTTCTCATTCATTTTTAAGAGCAACTCCATCATTTCTTCTTTAGAATTCTTCTTGATTACTTCTTCAGTTTGAGGATGTCTGGAGGCTGGAAATTTCAACTGCTTTCTCAAAGCAGCAATGTCATCGTCTTTTTTCTTTATTAATGCTTTTATGCCTTTGACATCCTTTGGGTTGTGTCCCAAACCAATTATTATTTCTTCCAATGTTTTTATCCTGTTATCTTTGGCTTGAGAAGAAGCCCTTTCAAGTTGCAATTGTGTATTGATGTTCTCCAAAGAATCCTGTAACTTGTGAGCTGCCATTGCTTTATCAGTCAAAGTAGAATAAATCATTTCCCCAGTCTGCTTATGCAAGTCAATCTGATCTAAAGGATGGATATCCTTTGCTAGGACTTCAATGTTTGTCCTAATACAATCAACAGCTGTTTGGGGTTGTTGCACCTTGGGTTTGAAATGGCTCATTAACATTTTTCCCTGTTGGATGTCAAAAGCTGACATCAATCTTTCTTGATTCTTTGGAGCCATTTTCAGATATTGATTATATACTTGTATTTTCAGTGGATCATTCCTGGCTTTGATATTGATAAATATCTTCTTTATATCTCCTATATCTTTGACCGGTATTTTGAAAGAAGATATTTCAAGACTCTGTTGCTTCTGTAGTTTTTCCCTTTGTGAGGTAGTGGATGCTTCACTGACTGTTCCTATTTGTTGACTGCCCAATTGTTCTGGTCCTTCACTATCAAGGATTTCATCCATAGATTCTTCTTCTGGAGGAGTATTCAATTTCTGTCTCTTCGCCTGAGACTGTTGTGAAGATCCAATGAAAGGGGTATCAGCTTCATCTTCTCTCCTTTTTCCCTTTTCCACATTTAATGGAGTCTGTAAAATTGACACTTCTACTAGATTTGTTTGAACGAGAGAGATTTGTGCTTGTCCTTGTTCTTTGGATGTCTCTAGTTGCTCTGTCATTGTGAACTTTTCAATTACTTGTATGTCTGGTTCTTTTTCTTTTCCTTTTGATTCTACTACCACTGCACTTATCTCCTGCAAATGTTGTTGTGAAGTTCCTGCTGAAGAAGTTCCTGCTGTCTGTACCTACCCAATAGAGTCCAGGTCAAGTATTTTTTCAAGGTCTTTCATTATATTATCAATATTGACCTGATCACTATCTTGATCTACCAAAGTTCCTTCCATCCATTCATCTGTATTTTCATATTGTTCAATTTCTGGCATCCTAAAATGAATGTATGGAGATAATTTGTTTTTCACTCTTTTGTCACAAATAAAGCTATATGGATCATAGGGTGCCTAGTAGAAACTCTTTTGTAATTTAAGGTAATCTTCTAAAATCCTTTTGGCTTCTTTCCCAGGCTCCCTATAATTACAAACAAAGGGACCTAGTTGGCTCTTTATCCTGAGTTGCGCATTCTTCTTGGCATTACAGAAATGAACTATATCTGAATTGTTCATCTGTCTGAAATAATCAAGTGCAAAAAGTCTCATTGGAACATATCTGGGCAACTTGAATGGACACAATTCACATCCATAAATCCTAATTTCAGTATAACTCTGATATAAATACCAATCTCCCACTTTATATTGTTTTGACAGTTGAAGGGTTCTCTTGATTTCATTACTGATTATGGGAGGAGAAATTCCAGTTAACAAAGTGGTTGTTGGTTTTACAAACATATCAATAAACTCGTTGTAGGAGTAAGGAGAATCATAAGAATGATGGGTGATGGCATACCAAAAGATAACTGATCTAGGGTTTCCTTTAGCATCAAGTTTCTGAATATGGAAAGGAAAACTTTCTGACTGATAGTATATCATGAGATGATATATGAAGGAAGAATATTTGAATACTCTCTCATTTCCAAATCTCATGAATTGATCATGGATTTTGTCAGCAATAAAAGATGCAAAATCATATCTAACAGCAGGAGGCTGTCCAGGGGTAAAAATAGACAATAACACTATGGTAAAATGCTCAACAAACTCACTAGTATTAAAACCCATTATTGAAGATATCATGTTTAAAACGAGTCTTCCTTCATCAGTAAAATAGGTGTGGCCATAAGGGGGAGGTCCTTTAGGTTGATGTTGTGGCAGCATGAAAGTCTGACAAAGACGGTTTAACTCTTCATGGGACAATTGTGTAGACTTCTCAAGTAATTCAGCCATGTGCAGAGGGGTGAGGGCTTGACCAGGCTGGAAATGTAGCATTTCATTTATGGATTGAGCAGTTATTGGGAAGAGGACATCTTGATTTGGGGATAAGACTGCTCTTTGGTCAGGATCATAGTTAGCATGGCAAAGATGGATGATTTCAGGGAAAATACGGACTGCTGGGAGAAGGTACATGGGCATATTGGACTCCTAGAGTCCAATTATGTCAGAACCTTTCAAATAATTGTCTCTGTAGCGACAAAATATTCAAAGGGGATTTTCACTGATACCCAAGTCTTTAATTTGAAATTCCATATCGGCTAAAGGTAAATAATCCAATTCTTTGTGAGGGGCATTCAACGGTGCTACATTTAAAGCCGCAGGAACTTCCATTTTTGGTTCTTGTGGATTCAAAAATGGAAATTCGGGTTTTGACGGGAAAGACAGGTGCAATTGCAAGTTTGGGAATATAATTACACTTCTCAGGATTTAGAACTGAAATAGAAATTAATTTTTAACTATGTTTCAGTGAAAGAGTATGAAAATGAGGTTTATTACAGAGTTTAGTGGGATTTTCTAGGGTAAATACCTGTTTTTCTGAGGATGACACTGGTTTCAAACAGGTACTATATAGGCAAATGATTTCTTGAATGCTTGAATGAAATTTTCTTCGACGAGACCAAGGTTGGCGAACTTCAGCTTTTGAAATTCGAATTTTTGCATGGAGGGTGTATTTGTTTGCTGCGTATGAAATGATGAAAAAGACGTGAATTTTTTGTTTTATTGGAAAAGTGAATGGGTGGTGGAATTTTTTATTATTTTACTGGATGACGTCATCATGGTACAGTGGTCATGTCATGAGCAGAAAAGTGGTAAGTGGTTTTTATCGCACTACTTATGAGGGAAGGCGGTTTTGGGCAGAGGGGAAGCGATGCGATACAACGATTGACACGTAGCCTTGTACTGTTTTAAAACCACTTGGCCATCGCGCGTTATCTTTCGTACGCGGATGGCCAGTGAAATGGATGAGGGCTCTTGATATTTGATGGGTCGATCGGACGGTTGACGGGATAGGGAGATGGCGGGGAATTAATAGTGCAGGCCCAATGTGATTAATTATTAATTAAACCCATCGGGCGGAGTTTGATTGGCGGGTTGGATTATTAATTAATCGTGGGGATTAATTAATCTCTTTGTATGGTCGGAGACGAAAAATGCATGGGGATGGACTATTTTCAAAGTTTGGTTTTAATTAAACTTTGGATTTATTTTTTGTTTTGAACATATATATATATATATATATATATGTTTAAACGTTTTTCATATATTTTATTATATGATAATTAAATCAATGTGATTTTCTTACCATAGGGGGCAGGAATAGAATTAAAGATATATTTTTAGCCAAAAGGGGGTATATTGTGGGTTTTTTATTTAAATAAATAGGAATTAAATACTTTTGGCTAAAAATTCATAATATAAGGGTTTTGGGGATATTACTATAAAAGGATTTATGCATAATAGGAAAAGGTGTTTTTTCATAGGGAGTTAATATATAAATTATAGTTAATATGACAAGGGAATAATGTAAACTCAAAATGCTTAAAATATCACCAAGAAAGTGAATATTTCAAAAGTAAATGGCATTATTATATTTTCATCACTTAAACTTAGAATAAAAGTGATTTTGAGGGCTTTTCATGAAATATTGAAGGATTTTCCTAAGTAAAATAGGATTTTACTTAGAAAAAGATTTTTGAAAGATGAATGAATGTGATAATGGATGATTTCAAGTACTTAGGTCTTTTCAATTATTAGGCTAAGGGTCCGGTCCATCCAAAAGTCAAGGAAATGCCTTGAGCCCCTTTAATCTTCAAACACCTTAGAACTTAGGGGAAATTAGTGAAATCTTTAGGGAAAAATGAAGGGGAAGTTAATAATTTTGACTTTGCTTTGCTGTGAACTTTTTCCAATGTAGTATCTGGTTTTGCACTTTGTGATGAAAGTAAAATTGAACACCTTCAGAACCATCATTCATCACATGTAATTCAACAACAACATCTACCTACCCTACTTACTTTACCCTACCATTTTCTCTTCTTTATTAGGGTGCACTTAGACTGGCAAACCCTTATCAATCTTCTTTTTCTTTTACATGGAAAATCTATCTATTTCTACACTTATTACATCCAAGGGCTCAGATTAAACTGTTGAGCACCTTTATTAACTCTACCTATCTACTTATCTGCCAAGATTAAACTGTTTGGTCAGATATTTATTCTCTATTCTACAACATGAAATTGAAAAATGAATGAGTCAAGTTTAAACAGTTTGACTCTTCATAATTTGTGGAAAAAGTTTTGACAAGCTGCACACAATTTTGTTTATTACAAAAAATGAAATAGTAGTGGCATTTAGACTTGCACACTTTCCTGGTCTATTTTTGTTTGGGGTTCAATTCTTTCACCTTTTTTGACCATTTTATTCTTTCCACCCTTTCATTTTTCTTTTAGGGTATACCCTCTTTACATTTTTTAAATTTTTTGATTTTTTAAGAATATGGAACACCTTTGCACAAGAAAAAGGTTTAAACATATTGCATAGTTCAATAAGTCAATCATGAAAAATGACACCTATTGGTATAGGAGTCTAATAGAACCTATAGAAACAAACATAGAAGAACATAACATAGGCAGCCTAGCGGAACCGAAAATGATCAAGCTATCCAAAACTCTCCTAGCTCATATCAAACAGAAATACATAGAACTTTTCGAATAATTTAGAGATGTGTTTGCATGGGGATACACGGATCTAAAATCATATGATACCAGCATCATTCAACACAAAATTCCTCTTAAGGAAAATCAAAAACATTTCAAACAAAAACTCATAAGGATAAAACCTGTTTTATTGCCTTTAGTCAAGAAAGAAATCAAGAAAATGTATGATCTTGGGATCATAGTTCCCCTCAGATAGTTAGAATGGGTTTCCAACTTAGTATCTGTCAGGAAAAATACTGGGGACATCAGGCTCTGTATTGACTTTAGAAATCTAAATAGAGCCTCTGTTCAAGAAAAATATCCCTTGCCAAAAATGGATCACATACTTCAAAGGGTGGTTGGGTCCAAAAGAATTTCACTGTTAAATGGGTTCTCAAGTTACAATCAGGTGTTATTACTCCCAAGTGGCCAACATAAAACTACTTTTACTACACCTTGGGGTACATTCATGTATGTCAAAATGCCATTTGTTTTAATGAATGCAGGAGCCACCTTCCAAAGGGCCATGGACATAGCCTTCTCAGAAGACATAGGCTATTTTATAATCATTTACCTTGATGACATTACTATTTTCTCTAAAACTGACGAAGAAAACTTGATTCATTTAAGAATTTTTTTTGAGAAATGTAGGAAATATGGCTTATCTTTGAATCCCAAAAAGACACTCTTTTGTCTCCAAGAAGGAAAATTTCCTGGCCACATAATTTCTGAAGAGGGAATCAAATTAGACCCTAAAAGGATTGATGGCATATTGAAAATCAGCCATCCTAAAAACCTCAAAGAATTACAATCTTTCATTGGGAAGATAATTTTTTTGAGGAGGTTCATCCCCAACCTTGCTGAGCTATTAATAAATACTAAAAACATGCTTAAGAAAGAGATATGTGTTAAATGGACAATACAAGCTAAACAGTCATTTGAACTAGTGAAACAAGCTCTCACTCAAACACCAGTTCTTATCAGTCCTGATTTCACCAAAGATTTCTATATCTTTTCTTTTGCATTAGAACATACAATTGTTGCAGTATTACTGCAAAAGAATAACACGGGGCAAGAACAACCAATACCCTTTTTCAGTAGGGCCTTAAGATATGCTCCACAAAAGTATAACATTATGGAGAAACAAGCCTTAGCCTTGGTAAAAGCATTGAAAGACTTTAGAGTCTACATCTTACATTCTCACATCATTGCTTTTGTCCCACACACTGTTGTCAAGGATATTCTAAGTCAAGACCCTGATGGTAAAATGGGAAAATGGATTGCTATTATTCTAGAATATGACTTAGAAATCAGGCCTACCAAACTAATCAAAGGGAAGGGATTAGCAAAACTCATGGCTGAGTCAAACTTTCAAGCACTAGATATGAATATGGTTGATATTTTAGAAGAAACAGAAGAATTCACACCCCCGTTCATTAAAGAAACCTTTTTGAGTTCACCTTGGTATGCTGATATCATATATTTGCTGCTCTGTCTCAATACCCCTCCTTCTCTGTCAAAGAAAAAAGCTATATTTTTAAAACATAAGGCTTTAAATTGTTTTATCTTAGATAGGGTATTATATTGGAAAAACGTTGTTGGAATATTACTTAAATGTCTCCTTGAGGTTGATGCAGGAAAAATAATGCATGAGCTACATGAGGGACAATGTGGAGGACATATTTACTGGAAGACCACAGGAAATCAAATCCTTAGATCTGGTTACTATTGGCCCACTTTGTCAGCCCCCCTATAAATTTTGACAAAGAAAAATAGGTGGCTAAAATTATTTTTGAGCCCTCAAGGAATGCATCTCCCCGAAGACACATCATCCTTGAGGCCTCCTACGCCTTTGACTTTGATAAATTTCCCTCTGCAGAACTCTCCATGTTACCCCTCTCTTCCCCTTCACAAAGTCCCCTCTCTATCCCTATTTCCCCCCAATTTCCCCTTTAAATCCTACCTTCACCCTTTGTTGTGCCATTTTCCCTTTCTACCCTTTATCGTTACCCTCTTTAGGCCTTGGAATTCATTAAAAAGGGTAAAAAACCCACTTTCGGACCATATAATAGGCCTAGCCCCTCTTCTGCTAGCCCCTCGCACCTTTTTCCTCCAAGCGACCCGACGCTGGAACCACCCGCCAGCACTTAAAGCGCCTATCTCCAAAGTGTATCGGGTGTAACGTCGACCGTTGCTCTTATTGATCAGACGATGATCGTTGACCCCACAACCCTTTGCGTTTCCTGTTATAACCCCGACAGGGTGATCGCCGTCCATTTAAAATTGTGATCTAACGGTCCGGAGTCTGCCTGCCCTTGTGGTCCCCACCCGCGCACTGTTGAGAAACAACCTAGTTTTCATCGCACCACCATCCGAGAGCTGGCGGTATTTTCCCATCGACCAACGATTCCATACAGCAATTGACGCATGGCTCCTATATGGTTTCAAAACCGCTTGTCCATCGCGCATTAACTTTCGACTCAGGACGCCCAACGATATTCATATCAGTCGTTAGATCTTGGGTGCCGCATCCAACGGTCATCGGTCAATGAAGCTGCGCGGGGTTTAAACCACGGCCATCGTACCCCTAGCCCATCGTTCATCGTCCTTCGCTATGTTTCCCACCGTCGATCTCCTTTGAGATCTGATGGTCCAGTTTAGTCTTCTCCCCACTATTGACCACCCCGCTGTCAACCGGCTTCGCCACATCACCTCCACGCATCCACCGTACGATCTCCCTCCAGTTTCGTATATTCATTCAAAGGTCAGAGATTCAAAGGCTTCTCATCTTTTTTTCCTCCACACCACCTTCTGACTGTAGTCTCCATCGTTTCCGCCTCGCTGCAGGTCATCCACGATAGTTTCGCCATCAACCAGCCTGCGTAGTGATTCTAGCCATCCCGTTACGACCACCACCCCTGTTGTTTTCTTAATGTGTTTCCGTATTGTGCAGGGTTTCCAGAGAGGCGGAAACCACCATAACTCATAGGAATCATTGTGAGCGGCGCATTGAATAGGCAGAATTAAAACTGAAGTTGGTACTGCAGAGAAATGTCAAGAAAGGTGGTGGCAATATAAATTCCATTGAAGGACGAATTTTGAAACTTCGCAGACTCTATCCTGCGCCATTAAAGCCCAGATATTGCAGAATCGAGACATTTATGAATCCGTGAAGAAAAACCAGTTTCATGATCATGGATTCTAGCATTCAGAATTGAGTTTTGAGTTTAATACAACAGTTTAGAGGCAAAGCAATAGATCAATGAACCTAAAGATCATGCAGAAGGTACAGCACGCAAAGATTCATGAAATCAGGGTTCAAATTAGCAAAATGTTTCTTCCAAAGTAAGGACACAGTACACATTATGGTTTCAATTTATATGGTGTTCAAGCAAGTTTTCTCTCCCCTTCGCAGCAATCCTACGCTATCAGAAGCATTTGTTTCACCACCATGGCATTCCATTCAGTCATTTTGTTTATACACCAAAGTACTGCACAGTACCGTAGTCAGAACACATCAGAGTCATATCAGAGTAATTCCTAGTCTAAAGAAGATCGTTCATGCACTCAAAGAACATCAGAGATTAATACACAGGAGTTATACAGGATGGGCTTCGGCCCTCTTTCTTTTCAGAAGATTAATACTGCATTTAGTTCTTTACATAGCTCCTCTGATCCTCCTGGGCTATAAATTCATAGAGAACTCATTGTAATGGTTTTTGATCAGTTATCAGAGAACTGCAAGCAGTTTCTTTTGAGACTCAGTCTCTATGTAAAGATTGTAAGATAGGTTGAAGGATATGATTTCAGACTGAGTATTCAACTATTGGAAATATTGTATTTGATTTGTATTGTTACTTAATATGACAAGCACATTTATTTGGATCCTGATCTGAAGCAGCGGTGATGTTTTCCTATCTCTCTGTTTACATTCATTTCATTTCGTTTCTACTAGCTTGCATCAAAATTTTGGCATAGGGTTTACCCTTGTTAGGTACCCTATGTTGTTGCTCTCCTTGCAATTTATGTTTCTCTTCTGAATGTATTATCTAAGGAATGTTTTCAGTTGGTTTAACCAGTGTAGTGGATGATATTGCCTGCTCTTTGATGTATGAATTAAATGAATTCAGTTCTTAGACGCTTCTTGTTATAGATTTCAGTTGGAAGATTTGGGAACACTGGGGATTAGTGTGAGTCTTGTCCACTAGGATCCTTGTGCGACCTACTGATCTGTAACATTGTACTCTTAAATCTGTGTTATCTCTCCTCCTCTCACCCTCCCATCACATAATCATCTATAAAGATCCTAAGTTTCAGATGACTATCCCAATTGAAAGCCTACCTATTGATTAGCAAGAAAATCCTTTCCTGACTCCATTGCCCAATGGTTTTGAGTATTTCATGGAAAATTTCACCTCTGCCTTATCCCACTTTGCTCATCCTGGTCTTACATTGAATCCTTCTTTCCTGATAACCAGCAACCAAACAAACAATCAAACAAAAAAACCCCGAGTTTTATAACTAGCCTAAAATCATAACATTTGAGCTTCATAGATATAAACCCTTTGCTCATATAGAGATATCCCTCTCTGGATCTAGGAGGGCTAGATCCTGAGGTCTGAAAGTGGTTCTGATGTTGTCTCATCTTTTGGTCTTGCCAATCTGGCCAAAACATGGGAACCCCAACATAATGGCGACTCTGCTGGGGACTGCTAAGTGCATTACACCCTGAACATTCCTAGGCACTCAAATACCTACAATATTTGGTTAGGTTGGCAGCTAAACACTCCTATTCTCACATCAACCTCTACACCATTTGTTGTGTTTCCCATACTCTTGGACAAAGTCTGGAAAGGGCCAGGTAGCCTCCGGATCTCATACTCTTTCAGAGATGACATATCTGGTAAATGCCCTCCCAGTCAATATCTGGTTAGAGTTTGTTGTGTTTGAAGATATCCTCGAAAGGGGACATCTCAAGAGCACTGTGGTGGACAGTGTACCCTCCAAAAACATCCTAAACCTTCCACCTAGTGACTGCATAGCTCCTAAATGATTTAAAGACTCCACTAGTGATCAGTAGGCCTGCTGATTATCTTGGTTCACATTAGACTCCACTGGAAGACCAGCCTCCTTAACAACATCAACCACAATAGAAGTAACAAGTAGGGTTAAGTTGCTTGGTCAGAAACAACATTCTGGCTTCTAGAACCATTCATACAAGAGCTTACCCCAACCCAGCCCCACCTGAAATATTTGATAATCCATAGAGCATCCTCAAGGGGGCTCCCACACTTAAAGGATCAACTATTTCCAAACACATCCATAGAGCTAATTCTGCACCAGAAGATCTTACAACTCTATCACATTTTCACCTTGACCTAGACCTACCTAACAGTTTACCTAGAACTAGGTCATTCAGTAGCTTAGACCAGCCAGACCCTGAGTTTCCTGATTCACCACAGCAAGGTGGTAGACACCTTGGGAATAGAAAGACCCCTCCATCCACACCTCATGATTTACATTTCATACAAAAATTTGGGCTCAGTCACCCTAGGTCTGCTCATCAATTCTCTGCTGGTCATAACATCCCGGTCATCCATATACCTGCTGCCCAAGCCCCTCTAGCTCCTCAAAACATCATCATGGTAGCTTGGTATGCACCTCTAGTTTTACCCCAGCCTCTAGTACCCTTACCAAACGATTATCAGTCTAAGATTCCACACTTCACTGCAAATGAGTCCATCACAGCCCAACAACATGTAGATAAAATGGAAGATTCTTTTGACTACATGGAAATTGATGATGATACAGTCAAAATGAGAATCTTTGCACAAATTTTACGGGGTGATGTGAAGAAATGGTTTAAAGGCTTACCTCCAGGTAGCATTAATGACCTCCCAGCTCTATATCAGACCTTCGTAAACAAATGGGAAACTAGGGAAAACCCTCGCCAACTCCAAGAAAAATACATGACCCTTAAAAGAAGCGTAGGAGAGAGTGTTCACGATTACACAACAAGGTTCAACAACATTTATAATTCTCTCCCTCCACATATGAAACCTCCACAAGGCATGGCTCTAGAAAAATACCTTGAAGGTTTTGATGCTGACATGGCCTATGAGCTTAGAGATAAGGAATACAACACATTGGAGGACATGCAAAAAGGAGCAGTGAACATAGAAGCCAACCTGATTGAGAAAAGAGCGAGACTGAAATCTGAAAGAAGGGTAACATATATAGATGACAACGTAGCTTCCACATCTGACCAAAATTATGATAAGATGTCTAAAAATGTGGAAAGGTTACAACAAATGATGGAAAAAATGGTTGTCACAGTCAGTAACCAGAATACAAACCAAAACTAGAACCAAAACTTTAGAAGAAACAATAACACTCCCAACAGACAAAGAGAATCAGATCAACAAGTCATTCCCCCATTCCAAGAGAATTTTCTTGATGAAGATGAGGGAATCGTAGAAGAGTCTAAGGGAAACACAATAAACATGTTTGAAATAGAGGAATCAATCCACAACTGTTATTCAGAAGAAGACCCGCCTCCACCATCTGGGTGGGAGGAGGAATGGTTAGAATCTGAAGATTATAGATTAGGATTTGAAAATGCCATGATGCAGGTTAGAGAAAAATATGAACTTAGAAGAAACAAAAAATTAACCGCTAAACCAAAAACTTAAACTACCATCAAGAAGAGACTTGATAAATCTTCTAAAGCAACTGCTGAAACCAAAAAATCAGCAGTTGAGAGTTCTAGTAGGAATAAAGAAAAAGACAACCAAAACACTAATGCACAAGGTAAACCAGCCAACAGCACTAGCACCGCAGTTAGTGCTCCTGATGAAACTGTCACAAACACTGTACATAGCGAAAACCAACACACTGATTCAGCCACTAAGGCGGTGGCTAATAAAACAGAGTTGAACATTCCAAAGAGTCAGTCCACTTTCAATTTGGAAAGTGAGATTGCAAGAATTAAAATATCTGTCCCACTTTCTGAGCTGGCCACTCAGGATGTATATAAAGGCCAAATTTTGAGAGCTTTGAACTTAGGTGAGAATGGTGACTCTGTCAATTTGAATGATGATCAGCTTGCCCTCTTGTTTGGTCCTAACATAGAGGGGAATTTTCAGGAGGGGGTAGTTCCACCTTTCTATATCAGTCTCAACATTCATGACAAGACCCTGCACAATGCAATGCATGATTCTGGAGCATCTCACAATTTAATGCCCAAGGTAGTCATGGAAAAAATAGGTCTAGAGATAACCAAACCCTACAAAGATTTATACTCTTTCGACTCTAGCAGAGTAAAATGCCTAGGCCTGATCAAAGACTTGTGCGTGAGCTTAACTCAAATCCCAGCTAAATGCATGGTTATGGATGTTGTGGTGGCAGATGTGCCACCCAAGTATGGCATGCTTCTATCAAGATCATGGGGAGCCAAGCTGTAGGGTACGATGCAGATGGATGGTTTATATGCCATAATCCCAATCTTTGGCCAACTTAGAAAACTGTATAGGGAGACACAAATGAAATTCCTAGTCAGTAGCCCCGAAAAACCAGAAAATTCACCTATTTATTCTGTACATACAGACCTTGGCTCCTTCATCTTTTGTAATGATGGATCTTTAGAATGGTTAGAGTCCCAAAACAGAGATACAAATGGAGAGGCAGAAGCTGTTGATTTTAACATCATGGCTGCTTTGGATTTCGAGGACAATGAAGAAGAAAGCCACAATGAAACTTGTAGGATATGCGGTGGAAACCTAACTCCGAGTGAACAAGAAACGACACATAAACAGCCGTCTAGCTAGATCCCTGAACCTCATACATTTCACGAAGAACAAAGCGATCCACAACCTAATACAGACCCTACAACACAACACAATGGCGAACCCAGCTGTAAGGGAGAAAACAATGGTAATCATGAGAATAACCCCTTGTGGGAAATGAGCTTTGATGGGTCTTGTACTAAAAGGACTGCAGGGGTAGGGGTATGGTTACACAATACAGAAAATAACTACGCTGAGAGCCACGCCTGTAGTCTGCATTTCAAATGCACAAATAATGTCACTGAATACGAGGCTCTAAGCCTGGATCTGAATCTGTTAAAGAAAAAGGGAGCCCGTAGGATAACCGTAAGGGGAGATTCAGAGTTAGTTATTAAACAGGTCAACGGGGAGTACACAGCGAAACATCCTAGGCTGAGAGCATATAGGAATGACACCATGGATTTGCTGAAAATGTTCGTTGAATACAAATTAGTGTTTGTTCCTAGAAGTCAAAATGTCATTGCAAATGGATTAGCTTGCCTGGCCAGTTCATACCCCAAAACTCCCAGTGACCAACAGATCATCATTCAAACCAAATTCAAGCCTGCTGTGCCAGACAACGAGAAATATTGGCAGGTCTTTGAAGGGGATAAACAGATTGAGGATTTTCTGGTAGAAAGAAATGAGTTTGAGTTTTCTGATTCAGACTCCAAATCTGACAGTAGTTGCCTAAGTGAAGAATCCTCAGATGAGGAAGAAACACCTTGTAACATAGAAATAAACTCTTTAGGCGAACAGACTAGAAATCCAGACGGAAATTGTGAAAATACCAAGAACGAAGAAATGGAGGTGCTGGAGGCCAAAGATAAGAATATACCCAGAGGCCTGGCACCCTTAGAGGACCTCTTTGACTTTGATGATGTGGAAAAAAAGCCCACTATAGAACATGCAGATTCTGACGTGGGAGAATGCAACATAGGCACTGAAGACAAACCCAAAATGATTAAACTGGCTAAGTCTTTACCTACGGACATGAAGAAGAAATACATTGACCTTTTCAAGGAATTCATTGATGTGTTTGCATGGAGCTATCAAGACTTAAAGGCCTATGACACAAATATCATTCAACATAAGATACCCTTGAAAGAAAATCAGAAGCCCTTTAGGCAAAAACTTCGCAGAATCAATCCCAAACAATTGCCTGCAGTAGAGAAGGAGATTAAGAAAATGTATGAAGCAGGTATAATTGTGCCGGTGAGGTTCTCTGATTGGGTATCAAACTTAGTGGCTATGAGGAAGAAAAAAGGAGAAATCAGATTGTGCATAAACTTCAGGAATCTTAATAGAGCCTCACTCAAGGACAATTACCCTTTGCCTAAAATGGAACATATCCTTCAGAAGGTAGTGGGCTCTAAAAGAATCTCCCTGCTGGATGGCTTTTCAGGGTATAACCAAGTCTTAGTGATCCCAGAAGACCAACTCAAAACAGCCTTTACCACCCCATGGGGTACCTTCATGTATGTGAAGATGCCTTTTGGATTGATGAATGCTGGAGCCACCTTCCAAAGAGCGATGGACATAGCATTTTCAGATGAGATAGGCCATTTCATTGTTATCTACTTAGATGACATAACAGTCTTTTCCAAGACCGAAGAAGAACACCTGAAACATCTGAGAAAGGTATTCGAAAAATGTAGAAGGCTTGGCCTGTCCTTGAACCCTAAAAAGACTGTCTTTGGGCTACAGGAGGGTAAACTCCTTGGCCACATCATATCCGAGAAGGGAATCAGGATAGACCCACAGCGAGTTGAGGGAATACTACAGATCGCACACCCCGGAAACATTAAGGAATTACAGTCTTTCATTGGGAAGATTAACTTCCTTGGAAGATTTATTCCAAATCTGGCTGAACACCTTAGAAACATGACTAACATGCTGAAGAAAGGTGCAGGAGTAAATTGGACCATGGGAGCTAAACAATCTTTTGAATCAGTGAAACTTGCACTTACCCAAGCTCCCGTCCTAATCAGCCCAGATTTCTCCAAAGATTTCCTGATCTTTTCATTCGCCTCTGAGCATACAGTAGCTACAGTCTTGTTGCAGAAAAACACAGAGGAAATGGAATAGCCAATTGCCTTCTTTAGCAAAGCACTCAGAGATGGACCCTTGAAATACAATATCATGGAGAAACAGGCCTATGCTCTGATTAAGGCCTTGAAAGACTTCAAGGTGTACATATTTCATTCCCACACTATAGCCTATGTGCCCAACATCATAGTCAAAGATATACTATCCCAAAAACCAGATGGGAAAAGGGGCAAGTGGATAGCAGTGATCCTAGAATATGACCTTGAGATAAAACCCACCAAACTAATTAAAGGTCGGGGCTTAGCTAAATTAATGGTTGAATCAAACCTACAAGCCCTAGACATTAACATGATAAATACCTTGGATGAGCAACAAGAATTGCCTAATCTCACTGTTAAGGAAAAATTTCAAAGCTCCCCTTGGTATTCCGACATTCTGTATGTGCTTACACACCTCAATGCCCCTCCCAGATTATCAAAGACCAAGGCCAGATTCTTAAAGCTAAAAGCCAGAAATTACTGCATCTTGAATGAAAACTTATACTGGAAGAATCCTAATGGCCTATTGCTTAAATGTTTTCCTGAAAATGAGGCAGAGAGGGTTAAACAAGAATTCCACGCTAGAGAATGTGGAGGCCACCTGAGTTGGAAATCCACTGCAAACAAAATACTCAGAGATGGTTACTATTGGCCCACACTCTTCAATGATGTTCATAAATTGATAGTTGCCTGCCATAAATGTCAGATCTTTGAGGGCAAGAGAACACTCCTCCCTTTACCCCTACAACCCATCACTGTTGAAGGTCCCTTTCTGCAATGGGGCCTAGATTTCATAGGGGAAATTCACCCTGCTTCTTCTGCTCAGCACAAATGGATCCTAACAGCCACAGATTATTTCACTAAGTGGGTAGAGGCTGTGCCCACTAGGAATGCCACAGATTCAGTCATCATTAGTTTCCTAGAAAGTCACATCCTCTCTTGGTTTGGCTGCCCAAGGAAAATAATCACTGATAATGCTACTGCTTTCGGATCCAAAAAGATGGTTGATTTTTGTCACAGGTACCAAATAGCACTTGGCCATTCAACTGCCTATTACCCTCAAGGTAATGGATTAGCTGAATCATCAAACAAGAGCCTGGTGATCATCATCAAGAAATTGTTGGAAGAGAACAAAAAATCATGGCATAACAAGCTAGTACATGCTTTGTGGGCTGACAGGCTTACAACCAAAAGGTCCATTGGCATGTCACCTTTTCAACTTGTCTATGGAACAGAAGCAGTATTTCCTACCAGCCTTGGGATACCAGTGATCAAGCTGGTCCAGGAGATCCAAACAGAAGAAGACAGCATGGTGAGGAGAATAAATCAGACGATCCACCTCCAGCAAACAAGGGAAGAGGTCTACAACAGAGCAATGAAAGTTCAAGAGAATATAAAGAAATTGTTTGACAAAAGAACCAAAGCTGTTGATTTCAAATTTGGAGATAAGGTGTTGAAGTGGGATTCGAGAAGAGAAGATAAAGGAAAGCACAACAAATTTGACAGTTTGTGGCAAGGTCCATACCTCATCCAGGCCACTGTGGGTCCCAATGCTTTCTTCCTACAAGAACTAGATGGCACTAAATTGTTTGGGGATCCTGTCAATGGCAGGATGCTCAAACATTACTTCTGCTAATTTACAGTTTCCAGTCCCCATTTCCATTGTACATACCATTGTAGTTTTTTTATTTCCAAGGAAAAGAAAAATGTTTCAAAAAATAAATAAATAAATAAATAAAAAAGACAGGTTCAGACATGCTTAAAACATGAACCTCTGATGTGCAAAAGAGTGGCTCTAATAAACTCAAAACCTGAGTCAAAGCAAGTAAAATAGCCGGTCCTAACATGCTCAAAATCTGGGCCAGCAAAGAAGAAGGAAGAACCAGTTCTAACATGCCCAAAGCCAGAGCTGAGATGAAAAAATAAGTGACTCTAAAATGCTCAAATCTTGAGTCACAAAGGGAAAGAAGGATGTTTCAAGCTTCAGATCTCAAACCTCCACAGTTTTGTTTTCAGTTTTCTGCAAATTTTGTCCATGTGCAACTGTCTTTATGCCTTGGACCCACAGCAAGTCAGACAGTCTAAACCTGGCTTGACTGTTTTTCAATTTCCTGTCTTAGAATGTAGAGAAGAAATCTGTTGGACAGTTTAATCCCAGCATATATTAGATTAGATAGAGAAGCATATGAGACCAACAGTCTAATTTGGTCTCATGGAGCAATAAGGGTAGATGTAGAATAGGTTTATTTTCTGTTTGCAAAAATAAAAGATGTAAAGGGTCTACCAGCTCAAATGCACCCTGGAAGAAGAAGAAATGCTAGGATTGTAGTATGGGTAGGTAGTTTGTTGAAGTAAGTTTCTGCTGATGTAATGTCTTCAAATTGTGACAGCTTATCAAAGAAATAAAGGATGTGTAAAGCAGCAGGCACCTGGCCTACTCCAAAGATTTATCCTCTGAATTCTTGACTCCTTCAAGAAGAAGCCATCCCCATGTGGAGCCACTGTTAGCCCCCTATAAATTTTTGACAAAGCAAAGCAGGGGGCTAATTTTGTTTCTAAGACTTCAATGAATGCATCTCCCCTGGAGACACATCATCCTTGAAGTCTCCTGTGCCTTTTCCTTTGTTATATTTCCCACTACAGAACTCTCCATGCGCCCCTCTGTTCCCCTTCGCAAAGCCCCCTTTTCTATCCCAATTTCCCCCCAAATTCCCCTTTAAATCCTACCTTCACCCTTTGTTGTGCCATTTTCCCCTTCTATCCGTTACCGTTACCCTCTTTAGGCCTTGGGATGCATTAAAAAGGGTAAAAAACCCACTTTCGGACCATATAATAGGCCTAGCCCCTCTTCTGCTAGCCCCCTACACCTTTTTCCTCCAAGCGACCCGGCGCCGGAACCACCCGCCAGCACTGAAAGCGCCTATCTCCAAAGTGTATCGGGTGCAACGTCGACCATTGATCTTATTGATCGGACGGTGATCGTTGACCCCACAGCCCTTCGCGTTTCGCGTTATAACCCCGACAGGGTGATCGCCGTCCATTTAAAATTGTGATCTAACGGTCCAGAGTCTGCCTGCCCCCGTGGTCCCCACCCGCGCACTGTTCAGAAAACATCCCGGTTTTCATCGCACCACCATCCGAGAGCTGGCGGTATTTTCCCATCGGCCAGCGATTCCATACAGCGAGTGACGTGTGGCTCCTGTACGGTTTCAAAACCGCTTGTCCATCGCGCATTAAATTTCGACTCAGGACGCCTAGCAATATTCATATCAACCGTTAGATCTCGGGCGCCGCATCCAACGGTCATCGATCAACGAAGCTGCGCAGAGTTTAAACCATGGCCATCGTATCCTTGGCCCACCATTCATCGTCCTCCACTGTGTTTCCCATCGTCGATCTACTTTGAGATCTGACGGTCCAGATTAGTCTTCCCCCCACTATTGACCATCCCGTTGTCCAACCGGTTCCGCCACGTCACCTCCGCGTGTCCACCGTACGGTCTCCCTCCAGTTTCGTATATTCATTCAAAGGTCGGAAATTCAAAGGTTTCTCGTTCATTTTTCCTCCGCACCACCTTCTGACTATAGTCTTCATCAAGTCCACCTCACTGCAGATCATCCACGATAGTTTCGCCATCAACCAGTCTGCATCATCAGTCTACCCACCCATTGCGTCCACCACCCCCATTGTTTTCTTAACATGTTTTCGTATTATGCAGGGTTTCCAGAGAGGCAGAAGGCCACCATAATTCATAGGAATCATTGTAAGCGGCGCATTGAGCAGGCATAATTAAAACTGAAGCTGGTATTGCAGGGAAATTGTCAAGAAAGGTGGCGGCAGTATAAATTCCATCAAAGGACGAAGTTTGAAACTTCGCAAACTCCATCTCGTGCCATTAAAGCCCAGATCTTACAGAATCGAGACATTTATGAAGCCGTGAAGAAAGGCCAGCTTACGATCAAGGATTTCAACAGTGTTTAGAGTTTTAATACAGCAGTTTAGAGGCAAAGCACCAGATCAATGATCCCACAGATCGTGCAAAGGTACAGCATGCAGAAATTAGGACATATCAGGGGTTCATACAGCAGCAGAATGTTTTTCCCTCCATGAAGGACAAAGCGCCCATACAATATTCAATCTGTGTCGTGTTCTAGAGAGATTTCCTACCCTGATACAACCCCAGTACTATCAGAGCATTTACTCCATCAATATGGTAGATTTCTTATCATTTCTTTTCCTATTGTTTATTCACCAACGGCACCACACAGTACTGCAGTCAGAACACCAGAGATTAATGCATAAGATCTATACAGAATGGGCTTCGGCCCTCTTTCTTTTTAGAAGTTTAATACTGCATTTAGTTCTCCACCTACCTCCTCTGCTCCTCCTGAGCTATAAATTCATGAAGAACTCATTGTAATGGTTGTTGATCAGTTATCAGAGAACTGCAAGCAGTTGCTTTTGAGACTTAGTCTCTGTGTAAAGATTGTAAGATAGGTTGATGGATATGTTTTCAGTCTGAGTATTCAGCTATTGGTATTATTGTACTTGATTGGTATTGTTATTCAATATGACAAGCACATTTCTTTGGATCCTGATCTGAAGCAGCGGTGATGTTTTCCTATCTCTGTGTTTACATTCATTTCATTTCGTTTCTACTGGCTTGCATCAGAAGTTTGGCATAGGATTTACCCTTGTTAGGTACCCTATGTTGCTGCTCTCCTTGCCATTTATGTTTCTCTTCTGAATGTATTATCTAAGGAATTTTTTCAGTTGATTTAACCAGTGTAGTGGATGATATTTCCTGCTCTCTGATGTATGAATTAAACGAATTCAGTTCTTAGATGATTCTTGTTATAGATTTCAATTGGAAGATTTGGGAACACTGGGGATTAGTGTGAGCCCTGTCCACTAGGATCCTTGTGCGACCTACTGATCTGTAACATTGTGCTCTTAAATCTGTGTTATCTCTCCTCCTCTCACCCTCCCATCACATAATCATCTATAAAGATCCTAAGTTTCAGATGACTAGCCCAATTGAAAACCTGCCTATTGATTAGCAAGCAAATCCTTTCCTGACTCCATTGCCCAATGGTTTTTAGTATTTCCTAGAACATTTCACCTTTTCCTTATCCCACTTTTCTCACCCTGGTCTTACATTGAATCCTTCTTTCCTGATAACCAGCAACCAAACAAACAATCAAACAAACAAACCCCAAGCTTTATAACTAGCCTAAAATCATAACATTTGAGCATCATAGACATAAAACCTTGCTCACCTAGAGAGATCCCTCTTTGGACCCAGGAGGGCTAGATCCTGAGGTATGAAAGTGGTTCTGATGTTGTCTCATCTTTTGGTCTTGCCAATC